>VMDO01005072.1:0-35983 GCA_007922755.1 Pedetes capensis
AGCTGTAAATTGGTCCAGCCACTGTGGAAATCAATATGGAGATATCTTAAAAAACTGAAAATAGATCTACCATATGACCCAGCTATAACACTACTGGGAATTTACCCAAAGGAAGATGGGTCATCATACCACCGAGACACCTGCATCTCCATGTTCAATGCTGCACTTTTCACAATAGCAAGGATATGGAATCAACCAATGTGCCCTTCAACAGAACAATGGATAAAAAAAACTATGATACATATACACGATGGAATACTACTCAGCAATCAAGAAAAATGAAATAGGGTCATTCGCAGCAAAATGGATGGAATTAGAGAAAATTATTTTAAGTGAACGAACTCAAGCTCAGAAAGAGAAACACCACATGTTCTCACTCATATGTGGGAATTGAATCAAAATTATAAGGAGGAAACATCCTATTCAAAGGTCGGATCAAAATAAAACGAAAAAAAAAAGCTAAGAGTGGTATCAATAGAAATGGTCTAGAAAATGCATACAATTGTTCTGACAAGATAATAACAAAGTTTGCTACAGGAAAAATTTCTATCTTAAACAGAACTGGAACTCAAGTACATATAGAAAAATATTACCAAGTAAATAATAGAGAAGACTTAGATGGGGAGGGTGGGGGGAGAGCATACAAGAGGGTAAGGGGGCACCTATATGAATAATGTACATCAAAATGCTTTTGAATTGTGGTGCTGGAGACGTCTATTGAATATACCATGGACTGCCAAAAGAACCAACAAATCTGTCCTAAAAGTACAACCAGAGTGCTCCTTGGAAGCAAAAATGGCCAAACTGCGTCTTACATATTTCGGACATGTAGTCAGGAGAGAAAAATCCCTGGAGAAGGACATCATGTTTGGAAGAGTGGCAGGTCAACGCAAAAGAGGAAAACCCTTCACCAGATGGATTGACACAGTGTCTGCAACAATGGGTTTAAACATAAATAAGATCGTTTGCCTGGCACAGAATCGTAAAGTGTTTTGATCTGCTGTACAAAGGGTCGCTATGAGTCGGACTCAACTCGACTCGACGGCACCTAACAACAACAACATCAAAATGCATATATATGTAAATGCCACAATGAAAAGCATGTCAGAATGAATCACATTAAGCTGTACATTAAAAATGTCCCATAAAAAAAAAGAATATATAGAGAAAAGGGAAAACCTGCAAAAGATTTTTTTCTGTACTATTTCCTGAATTAAACCTTTATCTTGACATGTTGAAAAAAAAAACATAGACACTCATGTCATCTGCAAATAAAAGACAGATCTATTCATTTATTTCTAAAAAAAAGAAAAGAAAAGAAAAGAAATGACTGGGGAAGAGTTGGCTCCTCAAAGTATAGTTGACCTTAATGACAGGAATTGAGTAAAGTCCTGGCACTTCCTTTTGCTGATGTGGCACGATTCAAAATGAGAAGAAACATCATGACTACAACAGTGGGCTCAAATATAAAAAGATCATGTGCATGGCACAGTGTTGAGTGGTGTTTCATTCTGCTGTACATCAGGTCACAATGAGTGACCCACAGCACACAACAACAAAATATACATGTACTGTACACACGCACATGCATACATACATGTTATAAGTCCTTCAGAGGAAATTACCAATCTTTTCATGCTCAGCACACAGAAAGATTGTGATGTTGACCATCTTTGCATGTGGTTTTTTGGCCATTTGTATATCTTTGGAGAAATATCTATTCAAGTCCTTTGCTCATTTTTAAACCTTTTGTTGTTGTTGATTTATAAGAGTTGTTTATATATTCTGAATATCAACCTCTCTGAAAGATAAATATCTGATGTGTTTGTTCAAATAAAAGATTCCATAATTATTCAGGTCATTAGAGATTAGTTTGTATTGTGAATACAGCAAGAAGGACTCAGAGAGATAAAGACTAGCCAGGTGCGGTAGCGCACGCCTGTAATCCCAGCAGCTTGGGAGGTGGAGGCAGGAGGATCACAAGTTTGAGAGACCAGAGGCAGTCTATGTAATTTGGCAGGACCCTGTCTCAAAAAGATGAAAAAAAAAAAAAAAAGGCTGAAGGTGCAGCATAGTGGTCCAGCACTTGCAGAGCATGCAAGTGTGAGGCCCTGGGTTCAACGCCCAATACTGCAAAAAAAAGAGAGAGAGAGAGAGAGAGAGAGAGAGAGAGAGAGAGAGAAAGACTATAGCTGAATGCTGAAGGACAGAGGCAGATACTAACAACAGAGAGGGCCAAACATCCTAGACAGGACAGCTTTCACAATTGCTAGTTTGGGGCCATCCCACATGCACTATCCTATACGCAGCTAACAACCCAAATTTCCATTAAGCCAAATGCACTTCCCCTGTATTACTCTTGTGGTTCTAATGGGGCCCTGCCCTCTAGGTCTGGTTACAAATGACCAGGCACAGAACTAAGACAGCCAAGGTTTTGCATTTGCCTCCAACCACGTTGTTGTGGTTGTTAGGTGCCACTGAGTTGGTGTCCGACTCATAGTGACCCTACATACAACAGGCAAAACACTATTGTCAGTGCTTCTCTGATATTCATGGGGTTTCCAGTGGCAGATTGTTTTTTAGGAATGGGTTGCTGGGTCCTTCTCCCAAGTCTACAGTATCTGGTGTTCCCTGGCGGTCTCCCATCCAAGTACTAACCAGGCCGGACCCTGCTTAGCTTCCAAGATCTGACAGGATGGGACACCACAGTGGTCCAGCTGCAGGCTCTCTAGCCATAAGAGCTCATTTAAGAATGAGTTCATGACTCAGCCCTAGCCAAGAGCTCTGTCTAAACAAATGCAAGGTCTTGTACCGAAGTGACAAGGGTTTCTCACTCTGTCTCTGCACTGGAACTCAAAAGGATGTAAGGCTCGTGCTGCTGTCCCCAGCCTGCCACCACATGGAATCTAAAAATAAAAGCACAAACCGGAGGAAAGAGGAGGCAAAAAATAGAGAAAAACTCAATACCAGAGCTATTCTTTGATGCTCAAGCTATAATCAGACTAAGCTCTGCCCTCACAAGACCTACCATATTCTCCCCTTGCTTAAAACAAATTAAATGAGTTTCTTCCATTTGGAAAAGGACATAAGTAAAATAAGAGGCTATATGAAACAGATTTGTAAAAAACCCAGGCTCAGTTCTGGAGGCCTTAAATAAACCACATGCTGGCTGCTGGGAAGTTTATATGACAATGCTTAGGAGATGGAGCTGAGAAAAAAAAAACTGGGAACAACTTATAGAGAAGCAATGCCTGGTTACAAGGTTCAGATTTAAAGAAATTGTACATTACTGTAGCATATATGTGTTTGGGGGGTTATATTCTCCATAAAGAATATGGCAAGGGTGCTACTTGGTATTTTAAACATCTATATACTGTATAGGGCTGGGATTTAGCTCAGTTGGTAGAGCGCTGTGCTGCAGTCTCTGAGGCCCCGAGTTCAATTCCCGCCAACGCAAAAATGGGAGAAGGACCTGGCAATCCACTCCCAAGGCAATCCCGAAGCACTCAGCCACTGAAAACCCTATGAGGGTCGCTATGAGTCGGATACCGACTCGACGGCACCTAAACAACAACAACAACAACAACAACATATACTGTATAACTCAAAATGAGCCTAAATATAACATTTAAAACTATATAATTATTATGTTATTATCATGATGATAATGACGCAATACTTGGGTTTGAACACAGAGCCTAACACAGGCTACACAAGGGCTCTACCACTAAGCTGCACCCCCAGATTCTTATATTTTTTTTTATTTTGAGACAGGGTCTCACTAAGTTGTGCAGGCTGCTGTACAACTTGCAGTTCTCCTGCCTCCGCCTCCCAAGTTGCTGGGGTAATAGGTATATGCTGCAGCACCCAACTGTAAAACTGTAAAAATCTTAGAAGAAAACAAAGGAGAAAGCTTCCTAACATCGTATTTGGCAATGGTCTCTTGGCTATGACACTGAGGGCCAGGCAACAAAAGAAAAAACAAATAAATTGAACTACATCAAGATATATAACTTTATGAATCAAAAGAAAATCTGCAGAGTGAAAAGGCAACCTACAGAATGGGAGAAAATATCTGCAAATCATATCTCTGTTGAGAGATTGATATCCAGAATATATAAACAACTCATAACTCACACACACACACATTAAAAAAAAAAAAACTTAGAAATGGGCAACGGACTTGAACAGATGCTTCCCCAAAGATATCCACAAATGGCCAATAAGCACATGCAAAGATGATCAATATCACTCATCACAAGGGAAACTCAAGTCCAAATCACAGTAAGATACCACTTCACATTCCTCAGGAGAACAAGAACCAAAATAAAAGAGGCAAAAAGAAAATAATAAGGGCTGAGAATGGGAAGAAACCAGAACCCTGTGCATGACTGGCAGGAAGGTAAAACAGTCTAACACCTTGGAAAACAACACAGCATTTTCTTAAAAAATTAAAAATACAATCTCCATGTGATTCACCATTCCCACTTCTGGGTATATATCCAAAAGAATGCAAAATAAAGACTCAAACACATTTGGACACTCGTTTTTATAGATGTAATACTTCAGTAGCGAAAAAGTGAAGGAACCCAAGTGTTCATTGAGCAATGACTGAATAAATGTAGGACACACACCCAATGGACATGCATACTCAGCCTTAAAATTCTGACATGCTTCAACATAAATAAACCATGAGGACCTTATTTAAATAAAATAAGCCACTCACAAAAAGATAAGCACTATATAATCTCACTGATAGGAAGTACCTAGAATAGTCACATTTGTAGACACTGAAGAGCAGAATGCTGGTTGCCAGGAGGTGAAGGGAAGAGAAAAGGGGAATTATTGCTTAAAGGGTGGATTTTTAGTTTGGCAAGATGAATAATTCCCTAGATGGATGAGAGTAGGGGTTGCAAAACAATGTCAAAGTATATAGTGTCCCAGATCTAGACACTTAAAAATGATAAAGATGAGCTGGATGTGGTGGCATACATCTGTAATCCCAGTGGCTCAGGGGGCTGAGGGAGGCAGATCACAAGTTCAAAAACAGAAGCAGCCTGTGTAACACAGTGAGGCTCTATCTCAAAATAAAAAGTAAAAAAATGGGCTAAAGGTGCATCCCAGTGGTAAAACACTTGCATAAGTATATGTGAAGCCCTGGGTTCACATATGAGGACCCAAGTACCACCAAAAAAAAAAAGAAAGAAAAAGAAAGAAAGAAAAAAAGAAAAAAAGAAAGAAAGAAAGAAAAGAAAAGAAAAGAGAGAGAGAGAAAGAAAGAAAGAAAAGACTAGAATGAGCCAGGCACAGTGGTGCATGCCTGTAACCCCAGAGACTTGGGAGACTGAGACAAGAGGATCATGAGTTCAAGGCCAAGGCAGCCTGCATAACTTCGCAAGACCATGTCTCAAAACAAAAGAATAAAAAAAGGGCTGGGGTGGATGGAACATTTGCCTGGTATGCATTAGACCTTGGGTTTGATCCCGAGCACTGCAAACATTATAATAATAAAAGTGATTGAGATGATCAATTTTATGTTATGTGCTATTGTTGTTAGGTGTCATTGAGTCAGGTTCAACTCATTAGTGACCCTGTGTATGACAAAATGAAACACTCTCTGACACTGTGCCACACCTGACACTATGTCAATGCTTCTCTGTTATTTCTAAGGTTTTCAGAGGCTGATTATTTGGGGATTGTATCATGAGTGGGCTACTAGGCTGCTCCTGTTTTTGCAGTGCTGGGGATCTAACCCAGGGCCTCAGCGAGTGCAGAGGAGCACTCTACCAACTAAGTTAAGCCCCAGCCCCATGTTATGTGCCTTTCACTACAATTAAAAATTTTAATGAATAATAAAAGAATTGATGAGAAAAAAATATATTTCACAAGACAAAAAGGAAATATGACATTTTCATCTAGCTAACTCTTTCAATAGCAATAATTTCTTCACATAATATATTGTCTAAAAAAAAACAAAACACTTGAACCACCCTGTTTCACCAAAACATACTGTGACAATATTCTTTCATCCCTTATGATGTCCACCTAACAAAATTACCTGATACAACTAGCAAATGGAGATGTGCAGAAGGTGGAAGGAAACTGATGATGCAGAAATGAAAAATTCACTGGACTGGTCATTCTCATTGGTGTTTATAAATCTAAAATTAAAATGTTTTGTCATTATAGAGCAAAGAAAATTGCTTTTCCTCTTGAAAAGAATTATGAACCACCACATTCTTCAAAACTATAGCATTTTTACAATGCAAGTGCAAAGAAAAAAATGAAAATCACCGGAACTAATGAGGAGACGGGCTGGGATTTAGCTCAGTTGGTGGAGCACTCCCCTACAGTCTCTGAGGTCCTGGGTTCAATTCCCAGAATGGCAAAAATGGGAGAAGGACGTGGCAATCCATTCCCATGGCAATCCCGAAAACAATCAGCCATTGAAAACCCTATGAGGGTCACTATGTGTGGGACATGACTCGATGGCACCTAACAACAACAACAAGAACCTGTGAGGGATGCCTCTGAAATCTGGAAAGGGCAATTACTAGATAAGTAGGTTCCAGCTTTATGCATGGCAATTGGTATTTAGCTATAATCAAGGAACATTGCTTCTTTTGAGTATATATACATATAAGAGTAAGAAAGTATGAAATTGTTTGCTATGTTTGGATTCATACATATATAAAAATTTGATTAATAGCTTGAGATATAATTAAATACCATACAGTTCAAGGCTGAGGTTTAGCTCACCTGGTAGCTCTGTGCATTCTGAACCCATGGGATCTATCCCCAGCACCACAAAAATGGGAGAAGGACCTGGCAGCCCACTCCCAAATCTGCCATTGGAAACCCTATGAATAGCAGAGAAGCTATTGACATAGTGCTGGGCATCGCACAGGGTCATAAGAGTGTTTTGTTCTATTGTACATAGGGTTGCTATGAGTCGGATCTGGCTCAACAGCACCTAACAACAACAACCATACAGGTTATCCATTTAAAGTATAGAATTCACTGGTTTATGGTGTATTTACAGAGATGTACTATGTTTGAATTCTTGTTAAAACTTGTAGAATTTGGGTTTTGGGGTGCAGTTCATTGGTAGAGAACTTGCTTCGCATGTGCAAGGCCTTACATTAAATCCCCAGCACTAAAAAACAATATATAAAATTGTTTTTCATAAAATATTGTATACAAAAATCATAAACTGACTTTTTCAGTGAAGCAAAACTTGCAAAATTAAGTCACATAAAAATAAAAAAGGAACAAAGAAATGATAAATATGCAAATTTAAATTTTAGCACAGTCACTGCAATTAAGTTTAAATATATCACAGAGCTTCCTGGTAATCAGGGTGAAAAGGGAATTGCAATTTGATATATTGTAGTCCTTATTTGTTTTATCTTAAAGGAAAAACACATCTATAAAAATGCTTTATTTTCTAGGCAAGAAGGAACCATTGAAAGTTCTTTTTTTAAAAAAAGCAAAGAAATGTTAGGCATCTGTGGTAGGCAAAATAATGTCCCCTTCTCACCTCTATCCAAGATGCCCACATCCTAATTCTCAGAACCTATGAGTACATTACTTTACATACTTAGTTCATTCCAGACACTATAACAAAAATGCCATAAGCTGGGTAGCTTATAAACAACAAATATTTCTTTTCTACAGTTTGGAAGCTGCAAAGTCCAAGATCAAGGCACCAGCTAATTTTCTGTCTAGTGAGGACAAGTTTCCCAGTTGAGACATGGTACCTTCTCACTGTGTCCTCATTTGATGGAAGGGGCCAGCTAGCTCCCTGCAATCTCTTCTGTAAGGGCCCAAAGCCAAAGGTACAATCTCTTAACACCATCACCTTAGAAGTTCCCACTGTCCATGTGTGGACACCAGGGACACAGACATTCAGATTGCAGCACGTGGTAAGAGGGGCTTTGCAGGTGTGATTAAAATAAGGATCTTGAAATGAGAAGGTATGCCTGGATTACTCAGATGGGCCCAATTTAGTCATTGTTGTTGTTGTTGTTGTTGTTGTTAGGTGCCGTCGAGTCGGTATCTGACTCATAGCGACCCTCATAGGGTTTTCAATGGCTGACTGTTTCGGGATTGCCTTGGGAGTGGTTTGCCAGGTTTGGGAGTGGTTTGCCTTCTCCCATTTTTGTGGTACTGGGAATTGAACTCAGCACCTCAGAGACTGCTGCGCAGTGCTCTATCAACTGAGCCAAATCCCAGCCCAATTTAGTCATGTGGATCCTTAAAAGAGAAAAGCAAGAGGAACAGAGTTGGACAGATGGTGATGTAGGCTCAGAGGCCAAGGAGAGAAAGTAAAGAGAGGAGGACCATGTGTGAGGACCCGAGGTGGCCTCCAGATGCTGGAAAATGCAAAGAAAGGGATCTCCTGTGGAAGACTCCAGAAGCAACCAGCCCCTCTGACACTCTGACTTCTTACCTCCAGAACTAGAAAATGACACTTTTGCTATTGAAGCAACGGAATTGGTAGTGATTTGTTACAGCAGCAGTTGGACTCAAATACAGGATAACAGTGGTATTCCCAGACAGCAAGCAAAAAAAACTCAGGATCAAACCAATGATCCTCAGGGAACTCTAGTCCACCATCACATATAGAATCAAACTTTTCAAAAGGGTGGAAACATGAGGTGGATCTTGTGCAGCCCCTCCATTTTGCTTACGGTTAAGGAGAAGAAATAAAGAAGGAGAAGAAAAGAAAAGAGTCCTGAGCCCCAGAGTGGCTAAGCAACAGCCTCAAATCAGAAGGTGAGAATTTTCTGCCTCCCTATGGTCTGCTCTGTCTCTTGGCTCTCCAAGGCTTGCACCAGAACCAGCAGGCTGCTCTCAAAGATGTTCATTAGGGCACATTTGAAAGCTTGTCAAAACTTAACACAAGAAAGAAAAGCAAGATCTTCTGCCAGGTTCACATTCCACAAATTTAATGAGAAGCGATGCACGTAAAGAAATGAGTTAGAATCATCATTAATGAGACTTGCGATTGGAAATGAGGCTAAGGGAAAGGCAGAGGTATGAGCTCAGGATGATGGGACATCCACTTTGTCACTAATGTCATGACAGGAGGCAAAAGTCTGAGGGAAAGAGAGCAGACGCTGCCCCCTTGACAATTGCAAAGCTAATTGGGCTTTCAAGTGGCAAATGGCCAACAGCTTCCTGGTGCAGAAGAGCCCCCACATTAACTTGGGACTACCCCATCAAGATCCCAGTGTTCACAGCCAGACTTCTGCATTTAAGTTCTAACAAAGTTCCTCCTCCGTGCTAGGGTCATTAGCTTTATTTTTATAGAGGTGGGAGATTTAGAAAATGTTGTTTTTCTGACTGGCACTGGCATTTAGATTTCAAAGTGAGTCTCACTTCCACGTCTCCCTTCGTTTTCTTCTATTTTGTCCTTCCTAACTGACCACTACCTCGTGGCCCTGACAAGACCATGCTGCAGTCTTCATGGAGAGCATGCAGCCCAGGCTGGGGACAATGCAAATCTCTTTTCCGTTGATGGTTGTCCAGTGGCTTCTATGAAAACCTGGCATTAGCCAGGCATGGTAGTACATGCCTGTGATCCCACTGACTCAAGAGGCAGAGGCAGGAGAATCGTGAGTTCAAGGCCAGATGCAGTATACACAACTTAGTGAGACCCTCCCTCAAAATAAAAATGGGCTGAGGGTGCACCCCAGTGGTAGAGCACTTGCTAAGCATGTGTGAGGCCCTGGGTTCAATCCTCAAGTACTGAAAAAAACAAGAAAAGAAAAGAGAAAAAACAAAATGTTGCATTAAGATTCTTAGTGATTAAGGGTTCTCCACTAGTAGTGCTTTTCTTAACTCATGAATGTGGCCCAAAAAGGCATTTGTATCTACACATTATCTATCACAGCAATTTATTTAGGCAAAGTCTCATCAGCCTATCTAGGTTAGAGGTGGCAAACATTTTCTTAAAAGACTAAACAGTGAATATTTTAAACTTTGCAAGCTAAGATATGAAATCAAGGCTATTATACCAGTGCCTAAATAATCATTTAAAATATGACCATTTAAAAATGTAAAGATATCATGCACTCTACAAAAAGATGAACAGGCCAGATTTGGTTTGTGAGCCAGGGTTTGCCAACATCTGATCTGGATAATTAAGAAAATCTATTCACAGATGGGAAGAAAAACCCAAAATTTGAACACTGAAGTTGTCCTCTAATTAACTGAATCCTTTACACAAAATTCCATGAGCTTTTTTCTATAATGTCATATAAGATGCAAACCAGCCATTGATATTGTCAGATGTTTATTTTTATTTTTGTAAAGAAACTGCAATTAAGGAATACTGATACACATCTATGTTCACTAGGTTTTCCAAAATAACAGAATGGAAATTATATTTTACTTTGTTATAAAATTATAATGGTGGCAATAAGCAATAAAAAGAAGTATTCTAATTCATGTCACTATTTATCTAACTTTGATATGCAGTTTTCCCTTCTCTAATTGACATTTTATAAATGGTATCTCCTTCTAAGTGTTCCATTTTGATTCATACCAATCTGTTGGCATTACACATGAACTGGAAGAAAATATGGAGCCTTCTGCTTCAAGTATCCTAATTTACATGCTAAATCAGAAGGTCAAAATGAATCTCTGTCATGTTGAGAGCCCTGAATATCGGCCCAGAAATAAAAGGCAGTGTGTCGATTTTGTTTTGTTTCATTTTGGGTTTTGGTGACAGGAAAGATAATTCTCAAAAAAAAAAAAAAAAAAAAAAAAAAAAAAAAAAAAAAAAAAAAAAAAAAAAAAAAAAAAAAAAAAAAAAAAAGTGCCATACCAAGAAATAATGCAGTGTGAGTTCAGAACAATGATATCCAGTGTGTTGGAAAATAAATACCATGGGGAGTGGTTTGGTGTGGTCAGTACAACTTCAAGCTGAAAATGTTCTGCATCCTCTGACAGCAGCTGAGCAGCAGATGGCCTGAAGTTATCATAAATATGTAAGCCCTCGAAGGACTCTGCATTGAAGAGCAGCCACGACACAATGATGCTGAGCACTCAGAAACCTGTCTGACGCATACAGAGAAATGAGAATCTTCCGCCATACGTTAAGATTTCTAACCCTAGTGGAGCAGCTCAGCCATCACCCAGATGTTCCACATACCACTGACACATACAGCAACTCCATTTTTTAAAAGGTTATGTGGCAAGGAAGTTAGTCTTTCAATTAAATTACACTTTCACAATACAGCACATGAAACGCAGCTCCCCGTGCTGGCATCTGTGGAAACTCACCGCAAGCTTGCTATTAGAAGAGCAGTACAAGCAAGGGAGCAATCTAACGGGGTGGCTGGCGTTTGAGTGAGTATAAATGCACCCTCTTGAGGCCCTGTGATGTTCTTCCTCGCTCCCTTTGTCCTCACTGAGCATCCGAGGTGCTATCCAAACAGATCCTTCTTTGAAAATGCCTTCACTGCAAAATGACAAAAACGGCTCATTTTCTATCCTTTGGTAATGTTTTGTACTTACCAGGTTTTAATAAATACATGCAGATGAGATCCATCAGTCTATCTGCTCATGTCTATTACATTCTCTGTTAGATAACTAGAAGCAGAGGTGAATGATTTAAAAGAACAATCCTCCTCTCTATGTGTTTCTATAAAATTGGCTTTTGACACATTTCCTGCTCACTTACATACTCATCCAAGTGGGAGGTCGTCATGATCTCATTGGTGAAATGACATCTACTGGTTCATAAGTCTGCCCTGCACAAGGTGGATTTATTTACAGTTGCTGTGGTTTTGTGGCCTTCCTTCCTCCAAGGGACATGATGACAGCCATGACTGGCCGTGATCAGGCATGTAGTCTGTTTTGCTAAGTATGAATCCAGAGGAGGGCAGGGAGGGAAGGATCAAGAAGTCCATTTGAGCTTCAGAGCTGAACTTCATTCTGTGATCCCCTTTTATCAAATGGAAAATCAACGTGTTGATTCTTGACATCCATATTTGCTTTCAAACAGGTTCTGTGAATGGGGACAAAGGGGTGGTGACTTATTGTCTCCTTCAATCCCCATCAAGTTGTCCTCCAGAGACTTAGGGTCTGCCTAGGTCTTTTACTTCTTTGATTGTTTTCTCCCCAAATGTTATTTATATAATTAAACTATGAACAGAAAACAAGGGCTAGCCCAGTGCTCCAAGAAACATCATGGATTCAATTCAAGTCTTCAAAAAACCCCACCACCGTTATATACTTCTTGTTGTTGTTGTTGTTGTTGTTGTTGTTGTTAGGTGCCAACTCATAGTGACCCTCATAGGGTTTTCAATGGGAGATTGTTTCGGGATTGCCTTGGGAGTGGGTTGCCACATCCTTCTCCCATTTTTGTGGTGCTGGGAATTGAACTGAGGACCTCAGAGACTGCAGAGCGGCACTCTACCCACTGAGCTAAATCCTAGCCCCGTTATATACTTAGAAAGTATCTAAGCTGGGTATGGTGGCACACACCTGTAATCCCAGCACTCAACAGGCCAAGGCAGAAGGAATGCAAGCTTGAAACATGGTCAGTATGAGACCAGCCTGGGCTACATAGTGAGACCCTGTCTCCAAAAAAAGCAAAGCAATTAGAAATATAGCCAATGAGTAAGGTATATGAAAAAGATCAAACAGAAAACATTAGGTAATTATAAGAAACTAATTTTTTAAAAAACCAAATTTAGTACACAGTGTTTCAAATTTGGGTGACTTTAAGTATCTGACATTTTGAACACTATAGAAAAGCAACATGCTAGTGACTTGGACAGTATTTCATTTTACAGTTTATGTCCTGATAATCATGAAGCAAAGGTGGGAGAACACATTCAGCCTAGTGTGGTGGCGCACACCTATAATCCAAGGGACTCAGGAGGTAGAGGCAGGAGGATCACAATTTTGAGTCCAGAGGCAGCCTGTCTCAAGAAAAAAAAAATTTTAAGGGAGCTGGGATGCAATTCAGTAGTATAGCACTTGCAAAGTATGCTCAAGGCCCTGGGTCAATACCCCAATACCACAAAAACAAACAAACAAACAAAAACATTTTCACCTAATTCTGTGGCATGGTATTTTAAGTAATAAAACAAGTAGTTTCCTTGAATTCACCCATTGGTGAAAGACATGCTTCTATTGGTTTCCACACATTATAATTGTCTGCTTTAAAAACTCTTCAAAGCAACAAATAAAAAACAACATTGCTTTCACTCCAGTGACATTTCCAAGGAAGTACAAAGATGTCCTAGCCATTTAGCTTACCATTTTATGCTACACATCTATAATGTACGTTACACATTCTGTTGTTAGGCTTTTTCTAATACAAATAAGTTTTCCCCGTGACCATTTTATATACAAGACTTGACCAAGAACACACAAGATGCCAGTGATATAAAAATGTCACCAATATTCTTTGCCTAGTTGTTTACTGTTAAGGACTAAATGTTTGTGTACTCCCAAGAGTCATGTTGAAACCTTACTCTCCCCGCAGTGGGATGGCATGAAGAGGTGAGGACTTCAGGAGGTAGTTAGGATTCAATGAGATCACAAGCAAGGAGCCCTCACGAGTGGGACTAGTGCCCTTGTCAGAAGCCAAGAGAGCTTGTTTCCCCTGTCCACTGTGGGAGGATACAATGAGAGGCTGCCTTGCTGCACCTCAGGAGGGGCCTGACCATGACCAGAACCTGACCATGCTGACACACTGATCTCAAACTTCCAGCTTCCAGGATTATGAAAAATACATATCTGCTGTTCCAAGCCACCCAGTCTATGGTATTCTGTTGTTGCTGTTGTTGTTGTTGTTGTTAGGTGCCGTCGAGTCGGTATCCGACTCATAGCGACCCTCATAGGGTTTTCAATGGCTGACTGTTTCGGGATTGCCTTGGGAGTGGATTGCCAGGTCCTTCTCCCATTTTTGTGGTGCTGGGAATTGAACTCGGGACCTCAGAGATTGCAGTGCAGCGCTCTACCAACTGAGCTAAATCCCAGTATTCTGTTATAGCAACCCAAATGGGCTATAACACTGAGGACAAACATATTCCAAAAAAAAAAAATTTTTTTTGGCAGTACTGGAGAGTTGAACCCAGGGCTTCATGCATGCTTTTTGCAAGTGCTCAACCACCAAGCCACACCCCCATCCCATTTTTCACTTTGTATTTTGAGACAGGGTCTCAGTTACGCAGGTTGCCTCTGGCCTCAAACTTGTGGTCCTCCACCTCCCAGGTCGCTGGGATTAAAGGTGTGTGCACAGTGCCTGGCTCCAAACACTATTCTAGAAGGTGGAAATAGGAGAGTAAGCCAAATAAAGTCTTACATTCATATACTTCCACTTTGGCAATGCACATATTAAGAACTGAGCCCACCAGCCATGTCCATCATGAAGCTGGCATACTCACTCTCTCTGCAGTTTGCTCCTCATTTGCTGCAACTGATGTGTCTTGTGCAGCTAACCCACTGACTGACTGGGGACTGAGACCTTGCCCTGGAATTAAAAAGCCAAAACAATACACACACATACACACCATCACCACCACCTATTTAAATTTATCTTCTTCTAGTCCTTAGATTTTAAATGAGAGGCCACTAAGAGTCAGAGGCAGTGAGCAACTGAAGTTGCAGCTGGAAGTTCATGACATCTGGCTCTTTCTAGGAAAGACAGCCCTTAGGAAGACACAGGCAAGCTGATAGGATCACATAGCAAAAACTGTGAGTAAGTAGAAGCGATGATGAAGAAGAGTAATTTCAAAATCTCAACCAGACTGCCCAAGAGACATTCTGGAAGCACATGGGGCATTTCAGGTTGTCACAGAAAAAAGTGGACAGCGATGTTCAATATCCTGCAAACCTCAAAGCCCACACAATGAAGAATCATCCTGAGGTCTTTACTATTCTTAATGCCCTGCAAGAAATTATGTAGGTGAAAACAGACTTGTAATCTTCAGAGCATAAAACCTGACTCTACTTTGCACATGAACACAAAATTGTGTATAAGGCTTTAGAAATCACTGTGCGTTAAAGGTAGGAGTATAATTACCATGTAAATTACCATAAGACCATTATGACCCCTAGTGTTGTCTTCTGAGAATTTACATATTGAATCACAGATTATTTTATTACTACTTTTTTGTTTCTCCGTTACAATATAGTAGGGCATTATATTGGAGGGCTTTTTAAATTATATCTGTAAGTAGATTATAGTATTTTTGAGTTTGACATTAGAACAGCATTGGAAGTACTATAATATATTAGAAAGAATGGGGTAGGGGTTGAGGCAGAGAAAAATTACTGAATCAGAAAAGAAAAAGGTTGAGGAATCAATCAGAATAAACAAGGAATGTACAGGAAAAGCATAGTATCACAAGGCAGAATTGTTAACTTACATCAGCAAGCCCCCAAAAATGGTGCTTCATTGATAGCTTCTAGCTGCTTGCAGGCACCCAACCTTCCTTCCTGGGTGAGGCCATTGAAAAGTGTCTCTTGTCCCCTGCCTCATCTTGACCCCATCTGCCTGCCATTACGGTCATTCTAAAATCTAGAATGACTAATATCTTCATCTCACTCAAAAGCTTGCCATGTTTCCAAATTGCCTTCAACTGCTCACAATGTAGACCCAGCCTACCTCATTAAAGTAATTTACTGCCTCCCCAAGCCCTCTGAATGAGCCACCTTGTTCCCTAAATAGGACATGAATAGTCCCTAATGCCATCTTCACACCTTTAACTCCTCTGATTTCCCTACAAGAAGGCCATTCTCACAAGTAATAGTAAGCTCTATATATTTTCCCTATGGTTCATTCAGCTGCCACAAATATATATCCTCAGTGATCATTTCTTCTTCTTAAAATCTAGAGACCACAATTAAGTATAGATAGCAGTCAGTATGCCTGCAAACTGTACCACTATAGCATCTGACCCTGTCAGATCTCAGAAGCTAAGCAAGGTCAGACCTGGTTAGTATTTGGATAAGAGACCACCTGGGAACACCAGGTGCTGTACACTTGGGAGAAGGACCCAGCAATCCACTCCCCAAAAGCAAACAACCATTGAAAACCCTATGAATAACAGAGAAGCACAACAATACTGTTTCACCTGTTGTACATAAGTCACTATGAGTTGGACACAGACTCAACGCACCTAACAACATCAGTCAGTATAGGGTAAGTTACAATGTCACAACAAACAGCTCCAAAATTTCAGTGCACTGCAACAAATGTATACTTCTCACTGCCAAATGTCCGCTGCAGTTCAGAAATGCTTCTGGTTCCATGTCTTCCTCATTCTAGGACACACATCAAAGGAGTAGCCTTTATTTCAAATACTGCTTCTCCTCATGGCAGAAGGAAGAGAAAACATAGGAACTCCTACTAATGCTTCAGCTCAGGAATTACAAGTGCCACTCCACAGAGATCTTGTGGTCTAAAGCAAGTCACGTGACCAAATGTGAAGTCACTGAGGCAGAGACAACACATACTATCAACAGCTGCAATAATGGAATCAACCTACATTGTGAGTGACTAATTTCCTAGTGATACTCTCACACTGTACAGTGCAAGCTTCAGTCAACCAGAAGCCATTTACAGGTATTCTAATCTAATATCAATAACTGACAGAAAGCAGTGGATTTGAGTGCTATGATGGCAGCAGATTTGAATATTTTAGAAGTACAAGTAGAAACACTGAAAGCACAGGATGACTAAGACTAAATAATGTCTGCCTGTACCGGCAGTTTTAGAATTTAGTGGACCAGTGCAATGAAATTCCAGTAAAACCAAGAAACTGGGACGTGAATTTAAAGTCTAGAAGCATGAATTTAAAGTCTAGAAACAAAGTTGTCCCAGTCTGATTTGGTTGTATTTTTTGCAGTTTTTAAGTATGCAAATTTTAAGTGGTCACATAAAATCTTATCAAGGTTTCCACGCTATTGTTTCCTTTGCTGTGCAGAAGTGTTTAGTTTTATGTAATCCGTTTGTCTGGTTTTGCTTTTATTGCCTGTGTTTTGGAGGTCATGGCCAAAAATAATGATAATTGTCCAGACCAATGCCACAGAGACTTCCCCATATGTTTTTCATCAGTGGCTATACAATTCCAGAGTCTTACATTTAAGTCTTTAATCCATTTTGAGTTGATTTTTGTGAAGGAGGGATCTTATTTCATCCTCAGCACTTAGATGCCCAGTTTTCCCAGCACCATTTACTGAAGAGGATGTATTTTTCCCATTGTGTATTCCTGACATCTTTGTCAAAAATCAATTGGCCATAACCATAAATGAATGGATTTCTTTCTAGGCTGTCTATTGTTTCATTGGTCTATGTATCTATTTTCATGCCAGCACCAGGCTGATTTTTGTGTGTTGATTTTGTATAATACAACTTTACTGAATTTGTTTATTTGTTCTACCAGTTTTCTGGTAGAGACCTTAGGGTTTTCTACATAAGATTATGTGATCAGCAAACAAAGACAACTTAACTGCTTCTTTTCTGACTCAGACACCTTTTTTGTTTGTTTGCTTGCTCTTGTCTAACTGTTCTGGCCAGAACTTCTAGGATTATGTTGGATACAGAGATTGGGCATTGTTGTCTTTCTCCCAATCTTAGAGGAAAAGTTTTCAGCTTTCAGCTTTTCACCATTGAGTACAGGCTTGTCATAGATGGACTTTATTTCACTGAGTGAAGACAAAACCTTTGGATTGGGACAATGTATTTCCAAATCATACATCTGATCATACATCTGATAAGGGGTTATTATCTAGAATACATAATGAATGGAAACAACTCAACTGTAAGAAAACAAGTAACCTCATTTAAAAATGGACAAAAGACTTGAATAGACATCTCTCAAAAGAAAGGCATACTAGTGGCCAACAGGAATATGAAGAAATGCTCAACATTATTAATCAAAGAAATACAAATTAAAACTACCTCATACCTGTTGAAATGGCTATTATAGAAAAATGAAAGATTTCAAGTTTTTCAAGGATGTTGAGAAAAAGAAACACTTATGGAAATGTAAATTAGCGCAGCTATTGTGGAAAAAGTGTGGCAGCTTCTCAGAAAACCAAAAATATAACTGAAATTCTGCTATCAGGTACATAACCCAAGGAAATTAAATTGGGCTGTTGAAGACACATCTGTACTCCCATGTTCACTGCAGCACTTTTCATGATAGCCAAGAAAAAGAATCAACCTAAGGTCCATCAACAGGTGAGTGGATAAAGAATGTGCATGCTCAGTTGGTAGAGTGCCGCTCTGCCCTCTCTGGGGCCCTGAGTTCCATCCCTAGCATCGCAAAAATGGGAAAAGGATATGGCAATCCACTTCTGAAGCAATCCCGAAACAATCAGCAGAGAATGAATAGCAGAGAAACACTGACAGTGCCTGTTATATCACAGTGTCGGGGAGTGTTTTGTTCTGTTGTACACAGGGCTGCTATGAGTCAGATCCTAACAACATATATACACAATGGAATGTTAGTTTGCCTTTAAAAAATAAGGAAATCCTGTCATTTGCAATACCATGGATGAGCCTGGGGGATGATAAGTGAAATAAGCCAGGCATAAAAAGACAAATACCATATGATCTTGCTTATATGTGGAATCTAAAAAAGTTGGAGTCAGAAACAGAGAGTAAAATGGAAGTTACCAGAGGTGGAGAGATTGAGGAGATATTGGTCAAAGAACACAAAATTTCAGAAAGGAAGAATAAATTCAAGAGTTCTACTGTTCATCAGTTCATCATCATAACTATAGCTAATAACAATAACTAACTATACTAACAATAACTAACTATAGCTAATAACTATAGCTAATAACATATCATATAATTAAAACTTCCTGAGAGACAATAGTATTCTCATCACAATAAAAGGAAAGTATTTGAGTTAATGCATATGTTAAATAGCTTAATTTAGCCATTCTGCAATATACAAATATGTACATAGCAAAACATCCTGATGCACACCATAAGTACATACCACTTCTGTCAATTAAATGAGTAAATAAAATGGTATTCATCTCACTTTCTGCACAAAATTTAAAACAATGTGAAGCCTTCACAATTAGGAAAATAGGTGAAGAATTCCATGTCAAAGTCAGTGATATCAGAGAATTACAGTCTTTTTGCTATACCAGATGATGGTACCAGTTTAGGTGGTACACAAAGATCCATGGACTTTAGTATACTGTGGAAACAAATTCTGTAAATAATTTTACTCACTATTGTGCTGTTGTTTTAGTGGTCAATACCCACGATTTAAAACTGTTTTAAAATTCTATAATAATGTCATCCATACATTCACTGATGCTGAAAAAAATTACAAAAAAAATCAATACCTTTTGATCTACTACCAAAACATACCATGCTGTTAATTTAGGTGCAAACTCAGAGCTATTAGAGATAATGCTGAGGATATAAACACAGCATTGAAGTAACAATAAGAGATGATGGCTGGAGATTTATGTACCATGAACACACTTCCACTTTGTTCTTTCTTTTTGGGAGAAAATGAATTCAGGATGAAGTGCATTGTGAATTATTTCAGCACCAGCCCTGGATACCACCACCACTGCCACCCTGGATTTTCAACCTTGACACAAAGACTGGAAGGGCATATTCCCAACAACTACATTTCATCCAGGTGTTTTAGCCATAGGTAACTTTCGGTTCAAGAGATAAATGAGAAAAATTGACCCATTTAAACTAGGGTAAGAACCTAAGAGCTATCTCCGATATAAAGACAATACTGTCAAATCTATCAAATTTATCATTAAAAAGGTATTCGTGAATGCTCCTTTAGTAATTCCATGATGAAAACCACCTGTAGAAAATCTCTACTGGTATTAATTTTGCAATCTTATTGAGCCCCATGTTAACAGAATAAAAATGTATTATGCTTGATTTTTCCATATGGCAGGGGTGGATAGTTTTGAAAAGCTACTTATTTACTTGTGGCTGCTCTAGTTGTCTTTCTAAACTATCCAGAGAAAACAAATACTGACTTTTTTTTATTAAAAAAATACAATCCAAATAGTGAATAGGATACAAAATGTTAAGTCAAAACAATTTAGCAAACATTTGTAGCCCTACTATGTGCAAAATAATGTGCCACAATTAAGCCTAAAACTCTCACCCAATGAGTTCTTTGATATGCCATCCAATAAGCTACTCTACTATAAACTCTGAAATTCAGTTTCAAGCCCAGCTAGTGACAATGGTCAGTAAAACTTACTGAACTTTCTTCTATAGTCTTGGTCAACATTTTCCTAAGTGTCATTTATTAAAAACTTATCTTTAAAAGGCAACTTTGCTAAAATTCCTCAAACACTGAGACAGACAGACAGGCACAGAGGCTCAAGCCTGTAAACCCAGCGACTTGAGAGGCAGAGGCAGTTGGATCACAAGTTCAAGGCCGGAGGGAACATGCGTAACTTAGTGAGACCCTGACTCTAAATACATACATACATACATACCACTGAGACAGATTAGAAGGACCAGCTCTCCCTAGGGCACTGGAAAAGGAGTTAAGCGTTGTTGTTGTTGTTGTTGTTGTTGTTGTTGTTGTTAGGTGCCAGCCAGTCAAGTCTGACTCATAGCGACCCTAAGTACTGTAGATCAAAACACTTCCCGATTTTGTGCCAGGCTCATGCTCTTATTTAAGCCCACTGTTGCAGACACTGTGTCAATCCATCTGGTGGAGGGTTTTCCTTTTTTTCTCTGATCTGCCACTCTCCCAAACATGTCTTTCTCCAGGGATTGGTCTCTCTTGACTACATGTCCAAAATATGTAAGATGCAGTCAAGCCATCCTTGCTCCCAAGGAGCACTCTGGTTGCACTTTTTCTAGGACAGATCTGTTGCTTCTTTTGGCAGTCCATGGTATATTCAATATTCGTCTCCAGCACCATAATTCAAAAGCATCAATTCTTCTTCTGTCTCCCTTGTTCAATGTCCAGCTTTCACAAACATATGATACGAGTGAAAATACCATAGCATGAGTCAGGCATACCTTCGTCTTCAATGTGACATCTTTACTTTTCAGTACTCTAGAGATCTCTTGCCACAGCTTTTCCCAAAGCAATGGGTCTTTTGATTTCTTGACTGCTGCTTCCATGAGTGTTGATTATAGAGCCAAGTGAAGCAAAATGTTAGACAACCTCAATCTTTTCCGCATTTATTGTGAAGTTGCATACTGATCCAGTCCTAATGATTTTTTTTTGTTGATGTTTAGTCGCAACCTGTACTGAAGGCTACGATCTTTGATCTTCATCAGTAAATGTTTTAAATCCTCTTCACTTTCAGGAAGCAGAGTTGTGTCATCTGTATAATGCAGGTTGTTAAAGAATCTTCCTCCAATCCTGATGCCGCATTCTTTCTCATAAAATCCAGCTTCTCAGATTATTTGCTCAACATGTAAATTGAAGAGAGATGGTAAAAGTACACAGCCCTGATATGCCTTTCTCAACTTTAAACCAGGTAGTGTTTCCTTGTTCTATTCAAACAACTGCCTCCTAGTCCATGTACAGATTCCTCATGAGCACAATTAGGTGTTCTGGTATTCCCATTTTTCGAAGTGTTATCCATAATTTGTTACAATCCACATAGTCAAAGGCCTTTGCGTAGTCAATAAACCATAGATAGACATCTTTCTGATTTTCTCTGCTTTCAGCTAATATCCACCTGACATCAGCAGTGATGTCCCTGGTTCCCCGCCCTCTTCTGAATCCAGCTTGATTTTTTGGCAATTCCCAATCTATATATTGCTGCAGTTGCTTTGAACAATTTCTCTTATAACAAGACAACTATGAGTCACCTTTTCATGGTCTAGAATAGATCTAAACATTTATTATTTGACAAAGAATATTATTATTGTGACATTAATGTATAATAAACCAAGAGAATGGATTCAGGAAACAACTAGGTGATTATGTTGTTGTTTTCCGGTACTGGGGATTGAACCCAGGGCCTCACCCTTGCATGCTCTGCAAGTGCTAGACCACTGAGCTGCACCCCCAGCCCATTTTTTTACTTTTTGAGACAGGGTCTCACTAAGTTATACAGACTGCCTCTGGTCTTGAACTTTCAATCCTCCTGCCTCCACCTCCCAAGATGCTGGGATTATAGGCATGCGCCACCGCGCCCAGCCCTGCAGTTGCTTTTGAATGATCTTTGGTAGAATTTTGCTGGCGTGTGATATTAATGATATTGTTCGATACTTTCCACATTCAGTTGGATCCCCTTCTTTGGGAACAGGCACAAATATGGATCTCTTCCAGTCAGTTAGTCAGGTAACTGTTTTCCAAATCTGTTGGCATAAACATGTTAGCACCTCCAGTGCTGCATCTGTTTGTAGAAACATCTCTATTGGTATCCCATCAATTCCTGGAGCCTTGTGTTTTGCCAGTTTTTCCAAGGAGGCTTCCCCTTCATCCTTCAATACATTGGTTCCTCTTCATATGCAGCCTCTTCAAATGGTTGGTCATCTACCAATTCTCTTTTGTATAATGACTCTGTGTATTTCTTCCACCTTCTTTTGATGTTTCCTGCATCATTTAATATTTTCCCTGTAGAATCTTTCAGTATTGCCACTCGAGGTTTGAATTTTTTCTTCACTTCCTTAAGCTTGAGAAACACAGAGCATGTTCTTGCCTTTTGGTTTTCTGCCTCCAGCATTGTTAGAGCATTGTTAAATACTGTTAAATCACTGCAAATACTGTTAAGTCACTGCTAAAGTTACTGATGTCTCCAGCAATATGATTCTGGCATCTGATCTCATCAGATCTTGGAAACTAAGCAGGGTTGAGCCTGGTTAGAACTTGGATAGAACACCTAGGAATACCAGGTGCTGTAGGTTTAGGAGTAAGATCAGGCAGCCCACTCCCAAAGCAATCAACCATCAAAAACCCTATGAACAGCAGAGAAGCACTGACAATAGTGTTGGGCATGGCACAGTGTCAGGCAATGTTTTGTTCTGTTGGACATAAGGTCTCCATGAATCAGACCAGACTTCAGGGCACCTAACAACAACATGACTGATAAGCCTTTATTGTAAATACCTCTTCTAATGTTTGTTTTTCCTTTAAATAAACTAAAGTATTAGGGGCCAAGGAAATCTGACTTCCTAATCAACGGCAGTTAGACCCTAACCTGCTGTCCCAGCTGCCTTGACCAGAGGACTGTCAGCTAACCAAACACTGTTCTCATGCCAGCCTGGCTGCTTTGAACATTCCACAGATGGCTTGAGGAAACTACATGTCAAGCACAGTTGCTTGCTGCCAAAGCTCAACTCCAAATCCAGAAGGTACTACCTTGGCCATAACTGCTGCAAACAGTTTGCACCAGACCTTTTGGCCATCATAATCTTCAGTGAACTACAGATGACCATGCTTGCCCAGAGGAGGAGCCTTTCCCCTAGCAGTACAAGAAAAGGCCTGTGACTGGGGCAAAAATAGTCCTTCTTCTGCATATAGGTCTGTCATGCTCGGTGTGAACACTCTCACCAGACACACTTCTTAGCACCAAGCAGTATTCAAGTCAGCTGGGAGATACCCTCCTGGGTTGACCATAGTGTTGTAACACTGGGTCCAATAAAAGGCTTCTCTCAAGTGATGTTTTTTGCCCATTTTTCATCTTTATCATTAATAAAGCAGACTGAGCTGGTAACATGAAGAGAAGACAGCAAAAGCAACAGCAGAGTAATAGTAGCAGCAGCAAAAACAGAAGTAGCAACAAGAGGGTACCTGAAGTGTTCTGAGAGCAGCAGGGGCAGAAACAATGAGGAGGAGAGGTGATAAAGTCAACAAGTGCTATGAAGAGCTAAAGGTAAGAAACTGAAGGCCCTGGTTGATCTAGGGAGCTATCAAATCTTAAGAGCCAAAGGTCTCAAACATCCTAGGCCTGACAGCTATAACACTAGCCACTGTCAAGTGCTGAGGATTCCCAACACCGTAGGCTCAAGAGCCATAACACTTGTTGCTAGAGAGCTAAGTGTCCCAGAACTCAAAGCCTGTTCAAGAATTGTAACACTAGTCAGTGTTGCCAGATGCTGCTTCCTGCCATTTGCTACTATAGCTCACAGCTCCTGGAAGCCAAGGATTACAATAAGCAGAAGCCTGGGCCCAGGCTTGTTAAGGGCCCAGAACAATAAGCCTCCAATCTGAGTATCTAGAGCTGTAAGTCTCTGGCCTCTAAAGCCTGGAGCTACAGGCCCTTAGCTGTCACAGTTTGCAGCTGTAAACCTCTGGGTCTGCCAGTCCAGCACCTAAGCCCTGGACACTCAAGAGCCTTGGATCTCCAGCACTGGAAGAATTTCTTCTTACCTACCCAAAATGACTCTCCAGGTAAAGCAAAAGGACCTATACATCTGATATTTACATGATACCTTTTTAAAAGGTACCTGATTGATAATATTACCATACCTTCAGGTGTATTTTGATGCTTTGCTAATGTGGAATTAATTTTACTCTCATCTCCCTATCTTACTCTACAATTTTTTTGTTTTGGTTGGTTGGCTTTTGTTTATTTGGGGGGAGTGATTTGTTTGTTTGGGGGGTTGGTTTTGCTTTTTGTCTATTTTGTTTTTGTCAGCTCCTCTCTCCCGGTGGGTTGGCTTGACAAGTAACCATGAGGCCCAAATAAACTCAGGTAAGTTCACAAGAATGCCTTTTGCTTTCCCAAGTGAATCAGTACAGTCATTTCCTCTTCCTAATATACCTAACACCTCTGAAACCCTTAAGGATTTATAAAATACAAATACCAGCTCATAGTAGAAGTATTAAGATCTTGAGGGTCCACTGTGCTTCCCTGTGGTTGTGTTGAAGATCTCTCCTTGGGGTTTATACCTAAGGTCTTCGGGCCACAAGAGGTCCTTGATGCTGAACTTGAATGGGGTAAAAAGGTGCCTTCTTTATCCCACTATCTCTTAATTAAAACCTAGCATTTTTCAATAATGAATATAGACAATGAAACACAATGGCACTGGCAGTACCTGCAACTTCCTCACCAAAAGAAATGACAGATATTTCCATCTTACATTTCATTTGCTGCAGATATGCTGAAAAGCTGTTTTTGCTCGTCACTGCTTCAACATTATGGTCATTACGAAGACTTCCACAAGATCTTTTCCAATGTGTAGTTAATAAAGTATAAATTTATTCCAGCACATACTTCTTTTTAATATTTGACAACCATATTTCAATGTAATTGGTTAACTTTGTCATTGTACTGGTTTTATTTTATGAACTAAAAACTATGAGAGGATCCATTTCCCTTTTGACTATTTCTAATTTTCCTGGATTCATACAACGTACATTCTTTGTCCCAATTACTAATGGATGTTAGTGTTGTTCTTTCTCATTTTGGGTCATGCAACATCAGAAAATGGAGGTCCCAAGGGCATTACTCCTTTGCCATCACTAAGGTTGACGCTACTTTGTGGATGCAGCTCTTCCCCAGTCATCTTTTGAGTGCCTTCCAACCTGGGTGGCGCATTTTCTAGCAGTGTATCTGACAGTGTTTCTCTGCTATTCATAGAGTTTTCAATGCATAATTATTTCAAGATTGGGCCGCCAAGTACTTCTACCTGGTCTGTCTTAGTCTGGAAGCTCAGCTGCAAGTTGTCCACTCTGGGTGACCCTGCTGGTATCTAACACCAGTGACATAGCGCAGCATCACAGCAACACACAAGCCCCCACAATACGGCAAACTGATAGCCAGGTGAGGGAATTTTGCATCAGATAATCATGTGGTCTACTATACCAGGAATGACAAAGAGGAATGAAGTTGTATTCATCATCAAAAAAAGACATCTCAAGATCTGTCCTGAAGTACCATGCTGTCAGTGATAGAATAATATTCATATGCCTACAATGAAGGCCAGTTAATATAACTATTACTCAAATGTATATACCACCACTAAGGCTACAAATGAAGATAGGGAAGATTTTTACCAGCTTCTATAACTGATTGACCATGCCATCAGGATGCACTGATAATTACTCGTGACTGGAATGCAAAAATTGGAAACAAAGAAGGCTCACTAATAGGAAAATATGACCTTGGTTACAGAAATGATGCCAGAGATCATATGACAGAATTTTGTCAGAGCAACAGCCTTTTCATTGCAAATACATTTTTTAACCAACATAAACGGCAACTATACACATGGAATTCACCAAATGGAACATACATGAACCAAATTAACTACATTTCTGGAAAAAGATGATGGAAAATCTCAATATCAAAGGTCAGAACAAGACCGGGTGCAGATTGCGGATCAGACCATCAACTGTCTACATGCAAGTTCAAACTGAAACTGAAGAAAATTAGAGCAAGAGTACAAGAGCCAAAGTATAACCATGAGTATATCGATCTGAGTTCAGAAAACATCTCAATAACAGATTTGATGCATTAGACACTGATCAAAGACCAGACAAGTTGTGGCATCATGACATCAAAGACATCATTCATGAGGAAAGAAAAAGGTTATTAAAAAGACAGGAAAAAAGAAAAGACCAAATTACATGTCAAAAGAGACTCTGAAACTTGCCTATAAACATCAAGCAGCTAAAGTAAAAGGAAGACATGACAAAGTTAAAGAACTACACAGAAGATTTCAAAGGGCAGCTAGAGAAGATAAAAATCAAATATTATAATGACATGTGCAAAGAGCTGGGGCTAGAAAACAAAAAGGGAAGAACATGCTCTATTTTTCTCAAACTTAAAGAACAAGAAAAAATTCAAGCCTCAAGTGGCAACAGTGAATGATTCTACAGGGAAAATATTGGTGCAGGAAACATCAAAAGAAGATGGAAGGAATACACAGAGTCATTATACCAAAAAGAAGTGGTGGATTGTCAACCATTTCAAGAGGTTGCATATGAGCAGAAACCAATGACACAGATGGAAGAAGGGGAAGCTACCTTAAAGGCATTGGTGAACACAAGGCTCCAGGAATTGATGGAATACCAACAGAGACATTCCAACAAAGAGATGCAGCACTGGAGTACTCACTTGTTTATGACAAGAGATGTGGAAAACAGCTACTTGGCCAAGTGACTGGAGATCTACATTTGTGCCTATTCCCAAGATAGGGGATTCACCAAATGTGGAAATTAATGAACGATACCATTAATATCTTACACATGTAAAACTTTATAGAAGATCAGCCAAAAGCAACTGCAGCAATTATAGAGAGAGAAATGACCGAAAAGCAAGCCTGATATGGAAGAGGACCTGGAACCAGGGACATCATTGCTGATGTCAGATGGATATTAGCCAAAAGCAAATAATACCAGAAAAATGTCTATCTGTTTTATTGGGTATAGAAAGATGTTTGACTGTGTGGATCACAACAAATTATGGCTAACACTACAAAGAATGGGAATACCAGAGCACCTAATTGTACTCATGAGGAATCTGTACATGGACCAGGAGGCAGTCATTCAAACAGAACAAGGAAATGATGCCTTGTTTAAAGTTGAGAAAGGGTGCATCCAGGCTGTATCCTTTCACTGTACCTCTCCTTTTTTTTTTTTTCCTGGTGGTACTGGGGGTTGAGCCCAGGGACTCACGCTTGCATGCTTTGCAAGTGCTGGACCACTGAGCTGCACCCTCAGCCCTTTTTTTTTTTTTACTTTATTTTGAGACAGGGTCTCACTAAATTACACAGACTGCCTCTGGTCTTGAACTTGCAATCCTCCTACCTCTACCCCCTAAGCTGCTGGGATTATAGGTGCGCACCACCACACCCAGCCTCACTGTATCTCTTCTATCTCTGTACTGAGCAAATAATCTGAGAAGCTGGACTTTATGAAGAAGAATATGGCATCAGGATTGGAGGAAGACTCATTAACAACCTGCATTATGCAGCTGACACAACTCTGCTTGTTGAAAGTGAAGAGAATTTGAAACATTTACTAACGAAGATCAAAGAACACAGCCTTCAGTATGGACTGTGCCTCAACACCAACAAAACAAAAATCTCTACAACTGCATCAGTAAGCAACTTCATGATAAATGGAGAAAAGATTGAGGTTGTCCAAGATTTTGATTTACTTGGTTCTACAGTCAACACTCATGGAAGTAGCAGTCAAGAAATCAAAAGACACATTGTATGAGGAAAAGCTGTTGCGACAGACCTCTTTAAGGTGTTGAATAGTAAAGAAGTCACATTGAAGATAAAGATGTGCCTGACTCATGCCATGGTATTTTCAGCTGAATCATATGCTTGTGAAGGCAGGACAGTATATAAGGCCAAATGGAGAAGAATTGATGCTTTTGAATTATGGTGCTAGAGATGAATATTGAATATACCATTTTCTGCCAAAAGAACCAACAGATCCATCCTAGAAGTGCAACCAGTGTTCCTTGGAAGCAAGGATGGCTAGACTGTCTGACATATTTTGGACATGTTTTCAGGCAAGACCAATCCATGGAGGACATCATGTTTGGGAGAGTGGCAATTCAATGAAGAAAAGGAAGATCCTCAACTACATGGATTGACACAGTTTCTACAACAATAGGCTTAAACATAAAAAAAGATTGTGTGGCTGGTATAGAGTTGGTGAGTATTTTGTTCTATTGTACATAGGGTCATTATGAGTTGGGTCTAACTTAATGGCACCTAACAACAACAGCAACATACAAGGATCCATAGGCTTTACCACCTGGTAAAGGACCCATGACTCAGAATAGGACCCCACCAAAATGAGGTGGCAATTGTACCATGAACCCACATACCAGTAAGGAGGCTGAAGCCTGCAGATGCTAAGTAATTGCTCTAAATTATTTTTAAAATAATAATAATGGTGGCAAAAACAACAATGTATATTACTTTTTTGTTATTATTTTAGTTATACATGTTGGTGGGGTAAAGAGTAATAAGTCAGTTGATATAGGGCAGTCCCTTATGCAATTATCAAATCAGTATTTCTTACTTTTTCTGTAAAATGTTTAAGGAGATGGAAATTTAAGAATTGTAATTAGCATGTAATGACAGTCATATGCAACCATGGATTATACTATGATCGATTTTTTCCTTTTTCCTTTTTTTTTTTTTGTTTGTGTGTATTTTCAGAGTGGCATCCCGTAATTTGCACTTTCTCTCTCACTTTGCCCCTCTACGTTTCCCCCCGCCTTCCCTCCTCCTCTTTTCCCCATGATTCACTCCTTCCTACTACTCCCCCTCACACTGTGTCAACTTGTAATGTCTACTCTCAGATAAGTATAACTAAATGTATGTCACTTTTAATGCTTACTGTATTCATTTCCTATCACTGCTATAATAGATCACCACAAAGTTGGTGGCTTAAAACAGCACAAACTTATCATCTTACAATTCTGGAAGTCACAAGCCCAAAATGGGCCTAACTGGTCTAAAATTAAGTTATCAACAGGGCTGCATTCCTTCTGGAAGCTCTATAGAAGAACCCATTCTTTGCCTTTCCCAGGTTCTACAGGCTGCCCACTCAGCTGCCTCATGAACCCTTTCCACGTTCAAAGCCAACCATCAAACCACTCCAGCCTCTGTTCCCATGGTGACATCTCCTCCCCTGATTCTGACTTGCCTGCCCCTTCCTTCGCTGATAAGGACTCTTATCATCACAGTGGGACCATCTGGATAATCCAGGATCACTGCCCTGTTTCCAGATCCTTACTCACACCTACAAAGGCAACATATTCACAGGTCCCAGGGATTACACTTTGGGGGACAATCATCCTCCTTACCACATGCTGTGTGAGAAACCATGTTTTATATGGCAAAACAGTGCAATGGGTTTGAAAATACCATATTCAAATTCACAGATGAGAATTACGAGGCTCTGAGTTCAGTGCTCATGGTCATCCACCAGCAAGGGCAAAAACAGGATTTAGTCCTCTTTGCAAGCAGACTTTAAAAGTAGCTACTCTGGATGCCCATGATGAAGGTGACACTTCACTCGCAGCATTTTTTCTTATCCTTTAGTCTCCAAGCTTGCTGTCTTATACTCCCTAGACCTCCCCCACTTACCTCCTGGGTGCAAACATTAACACGTTTTTTATGGCTTTCTGAGACCTGGCACCTTCACTGAAGTGTCCCCAATAATAAATAAATTTGATTTTTATTTAATCCAGTATTAACCTCACCTTAATGAACATACTTCATGATGGAGAAGCAAAAAGGAAAGGCTGAGTCAACTTCTGTACTCTTCAATGGACCCAATCTCCATAACTCATAACAATGACAATGAAGCTGGGCGCCATGATGCATGCCTCTAATCCCTAGCAACTCCCAGGGAGTCTGAGGCAGGAGGATCATCAATTCCAGCACAGAGGCAGCTTGTGCAATTTAGCAAGACCTTGTCTCAAAAAAATAAAAATAAAAAAAAGAATGACAATTTTCTCAGTCCACGAGGGTTCCCTATGGGCACTCCCGGTAAATTCAATGACTCTCTCTGCTCCCCTGCACAAAGCTTTATCTTGGATTTTATTGAGGACACAGAGAGGTGTCTGTCTCTGCCTTCAAACAGTTCACAACCTAAAGGAAGCAAGCGGGAATAAGGAGAAATTCATGGGAGCCAACATCACCATTAGAGAGGGACACTGAGGGTGATCTGGGCTAGGGAATAATATCACAAAGAAGCTTTTAAGAAGGGAAGAAATCAAACTAGGAGAAGCCTCAGAATAGGCAAGAGCTCTGCAGATGGTGCTGAAAGTGAAGTGGGCTTTAAAGAGTGAGGCAGGGGTCCTGGGTATAAACCAAACACAAAGCTGGGAATGAAGGCATAGCCAGGGAAGTTTTATGTGGGCTAAAGAAAGGTAGATCAATGAGAAGGGAAGAATGAAGGACCTAGAATCTGAAAGCCTGGTTGAATGAGCCAGCTCTGCTGCCACCTGTGTTAACTGACCCAGACCACACATTTTCTCATGCCCAAAGAGGGTTGATATAAACCAGGTGCCATAGTGCACGCCTATAATCCCCACAATTTAGGAGACTGAGGCAGGAGGATTGCAAATGTGAGGCCAGAGGCAGTGTTGGTAACTTAGTGAGACTTTGTCTCAAAAAAAAAAAAATGGAGCTAGGGGTGTAGCTCAGTCGTGGAGTGCTTGCCTGGCATGCACAAGGCCCTGGGTTCAACCCCTAGTATCTCAAGAGAAGGGAGGGAGGAAGAGATAATATAAAAAGCTAACTCAGAGGAGTGTTATGCAAAATAAATGAAACAATGGAAGAGAGCACATATAAATATTCATTTACATTTGAGGGCATGATCCCAGCAGTGAAATATTACCTAGAAAGGAAAAAGAAGAAGAGGCATAACATAGTATTAAAAACAGTATAGAAGCTTGAGAAGAACAAAAACTCATATTCTGCCTGTAATCCTAGTGACTCAGGAGAGGGAGGAGGAGGATCCCAAGTTTGAAGCCAGAGACAGCCTATGTAACTAAGCAAGATTTTGATTCAAAATAAAAATAAGAAATGGGCTGGAGGTGCAGCCCAGTGATAGAGCAATTGTAAAGTATGTGCAAGGCTTGGATTCAACCCTATGTACCAAAAATAAATAAGTAAGTAAATAAATAAATAGAAGAAGAAGAAGGAAAAAAAAAGAAGACGACGACAACGACCACCACAGTGACGACCCACATTCCTTCTGAAGACTTCTCTACTCCAACCTCTTTCTTATTCATATTATTATGAGAATGATCAGATATGAGAGCAAACAACAAGTCCTGAATAGTTTCTAAAGGTTTCCATTTTGAAGGAAATTGTTTATTTGTCAAAAGGCAATAAGGACAATGCTCAGATTTGGTAGATGTACAGACATGAGTGTACATCATGAGTGTAGATGTACACATGAGTGAAATGTGAGTTTACATGGACCATGGCACTCAGATTTATGGAAGGATATCTGAGAAGGTCTAAGAAGGGCCAATGGAGAATGTAAGTGTGCAGTCACTTGGGAATAAAAATATAAAAGTACTGAATTTTCCTAAAAAGTCTGATAATGAATAGTCAATAGCCATTTTGTTTATTTAAATAGCACATACATATGTAATTTGGTTGGAAGAACCATTTTCTTTAATTCTTTTGCGACCTGTAATAAATGTTTCCTTTCACTGACATCCACTCCATCAATAAAACATCATACACACTTTGCTGTCTACAGTTAAAGACAAAGGATCACCCCTTTCATGGTCCATAGCTTTACAGAACATAGCAGGGGAACAAAGCTACTGTCAAATGCAGAACACTCTGTTAAACCTCCAAGCTATGTGATCTTAGGCTAACCAGCATCTTTAAGCCTCTAGTGCCTTAATTATAAAATGGTGATAAAAATGTGAAGATCAAACACAAACAACAGGTATAAAGCATATAGCTCTCAGTTAGATGGGTGGGGAAGACAAGTCCTCCCAACAGTTCATACTTTATTAGCCAGAATTAATGCTCACCCTGAGTCTCTCTCCCCAAATCGCAGGGGCCCTCTCTACAGTAGGAATGACTTCTATAATTGGCTGATTGGCAAATTTAGAGAGAAGGAACGAGGCACTGGAAGCTCAGTCTCTGGTAAGCTCTCTTTTAGGATCTGCCCACCTGGGGAGAGTTTACCACCCTGATCTGTTGGGTCCCACATGGTAAAGGACCCACCACTGCTAAGGACAGCCTAGACATGTCTGCCTCAGCCATGCCTGGTAGACAGCTCATCCAAATCAAGTCCACTTTGCCATAGATCCAAAGCCACGTTCTCTAATAGCTCTGAAGCCACTACCAATCAGAAAGCTGAAAGATCAGTTGTCTATCTGTATGACTTCTGTGTTTTCAATTGGTTCTAAATTCAGACATGGAAAGAAAGCTACTTACTGTGCTCATACAACCCAAGCACTAGGTATACAGCACTGATAGCTAGTTCTCCTTCTTCCTCTTCCCTCATAATCTTCACCACTCCATATCCTTCTTGCCATGTCCATTTGAGTAGCTAATAGGCATTTCAACTCAACATACCCCCAAATCAAACTCCTAATCTTCACTTCCACGAATGCCCCTGCATATGTGCACCTAAGGTCCTGCCCACATCCCATTCTGGTGGCTCAAGCTGAAAATATTGGCAACTGTTCTTTCTCTTCCAATCCCCATTCCATCTGCCAGCAAAATGGGACTGGCTGTGTTTCACAAGAGTTTCAGAGTCTGCTCAGTTCTTACTCCCTCCACTGCTAGGACCCCTGCCCAAACCACCCTCGATTCCTGTTACTTCAGTAGCCTCCTGATTGGTCCCTCTGCTTCTGTTCCACACTCCAGTATCTTGCATGTCACTCAAGGTAGAAGACAAAGTCCTTCCAGTGGCCTGAAATTCCGTTGGTGGACATGCAGTATTCACTCCATTTAACTATCCAGCCTTCTTACCTCTTCCTTTCTCTCCTTTTTGATGGCCTTTTACTTGCTCTGCCCTCATCTGGAATATTGTGCCCTGATTAGCTGCAGGTCCTTATCAGAATGGTCCCTGCTCTGTAAGGCCTTCCCTGGTGATGCTATTTGAAACAGCTGCCTGCCCCACCCCCACAGTGCTGTCCCAAGTCCTTGACTGTGCATTATTTTTCTCCTTACATCTCATCACCATCTGATGTTTGCTTTCTCCTCTTCGTTCATTCTCCCTCCACTGACTGCCACTGAAAATTCCTTGAACTCCCCAGAATGAGAACAGTACCTGATATGCAGCCAAGATTCAAATATTTGTTTAATGAATGAGTGAATGAATGATGTAAAGATATACAATAGAAATAAATGCATTTCTTCCTTGCCTTCTAGAAGCCTTCTAGAAGGTGTCATAAATAATAAACAGCGTGAATAAACCATCAAAATTACAAAGTTACAATATCTCCCTTTAAGGTAAGCTAGTCCAGTTCGCTACTCAAATGCAACAGAGAGAGAAAGAAATTGGTGGGAAAATTTCACTACAAAGGTCCAGATGCCATGTGGTAGTTTCGCAAGGGTCACAAAATTAGGTTACTCGGGGCAAGAATCCTTAGAAATGATAAGGAAGTCATAATTACATGACTTCCCAAGCTAGTCTCCTTGAAGTTTCAGCAGTGGTGCTTCTTGTGTCCTATGGATCAAATGGCAGCCTCTGCCATTTGATGGCATCTTTGCCTCAGTAAATTTCATCTCAGAGCTGCCATTTTATTTGTCATCCCCACTTATCCCTCTTTAAAATTATCCGTGATGCTTTCAACACTCCTACCGGATTGCCCTTTCACTTTGTGTCAGAAGAAGTGTGTGAAAATTATAGTGTGTTTTTCACTTAATATGCAATATTATTACTAAGAAAGCCACTCTTGCAAGATCTATGGATTTTATTTTATAAATTTCATCAGGTACTCTAAAATAAGAAACCACACTACAGAGAAGGAAGAAGAAAAGGCTGTGTGTATACCCACCCACACATATCCCAGTGGGCCCCTCATTTCATATTGTTAGCAAAATGGGAACTGACTACTGATTTGGCTTTGAAGGAATTCCACAACTCAAGAAGACAGGGGTTGTGTCTTGGATCTCAAGGATATGGCCTCAGGCACTGTCCTTGATTTCTCTAGCCACAGGGATGGTTTGCCAGACCACAGCTGTACTCCCAATGCAAAAAGGGATATGAAGGCTCAGAATTCAGAGGGAGGAATATCTGTCTGAAACCACAAGGTAAGGATTTAGGTCCCTGCAAATAGGCTTCTCAAACACTGAAGTGAACTGCTGAGTATAAAAGAGTCTATGAAGAAAAGTCTAGACTCTAAGGCATACTCTGAGGCTAACTGTATCATTGTTTGCATTTTTTCACCTCTGAAATCTTTTCCTATAAAAAAATAATGATCTCAAGCTGGGTGTAGTGGTGCACACCTCTAATCCCAAGGACTCAGGAGGCTGAGGCATGGAGGATTGCAAGCTCAAGGCCAGAGGCAACCTGTATAACTTAGCAAAACCCTCTGTCAAAATTAAAAAATTAAAACAGGCTAGGGATGCAGACTGGTGGTAGAGCATCTGCAAACTATGTGTGAATCTCTGGATATGACAAAAAATTAAATTAAAAATTTAAAACTCTGGTATCATGAGAAATCATAAAATAACCATTCATTCAATAAATATTTATTAAACACCATATCCTTGGCACTCTTCTAGGCAGTGAGAATACAGAGAAAACTAAATGCAAAAATCCCTGCCCTTGTCAGGTGCAATAGTACACGCCTGTAATCCCAGCAATTTGGGAGGCTGAGACAGAAGGATCTTGAGTTCAAGGCCAGAGGCAATCTGTGCAACTTAGCAAGACTGTCTCAAAATAGAAAAATGAGGAGTGTGCAGCTTAGTAGTATAGCACTTGCCTAGCACGAGCAAGGCCCTGGGTTTAACATCCCCATATTGGGGGGGAGGGGAATCCCTACCTCCACAAAAGTTACAGTTTGGTAGTCCTCCAAAATGAAGAATATTTCCAAAGTAAGATATTTTTTACCAATATGGAACCTACTTTGTCTAGTAGAAGAAATTCTCAGATTGGTGTCCAGATGTCAGGGTCAAATCTTAACTCCACCATCTGGTAGCTGTGCATCCTTTAGAAATTTCTTCAGCTTTTTAAATCTTCAGTCTTATATTATACCAGGACACAAATGAATAAAAGAAAGCATCTAGAAAATAACTGATCAAGCTGGGCATGGTGATGCACACCTGTAATCCCAGCGACTTGGGAGGTACAGGCAAGAGGATTGCCAAGTTTGAGACCAGAGGTAGTCTGCGTAATTTAGCGATACCCTGCTTCAAAAAGTAAAAAAAAAAAAAAAAAAAAAAAAAAAAAAAAAAAAAAAAAAAAAAAAAAAAAAAAAAAAAAAAAAAAAAAAAAAAAAAAAAAAAAAAAAAAAAAAAAAAGAAGAAGAAGAAGAAGAAAGAAAAAAAATAACTGATCAGGTGCAAAGTGCGTCATAACTCTCAAGAACAGAGGTGAGTGCCAAGAGCGATGGCGCACACCTGTAA
>VMDO01005072.1:36083-74168 GCA_007922755.1 Pedetes capensis
AACAGAGATGATACTTGGTATGGTTCTCTGCCTCTATGGATTGGCAAATTATGGCCCACAGGCCAAATTGAACTGTACATGTGTTTATGTGAATTAAGTTTTACTGGGACACAGACATGCCCACTCATTTGTGTATTAGCTATGGCTGCTTTCCTACCCTAATTGCAGAGCTAAGTAGTTGCCACAAAGGCTGTATGGTCCAGAAAGCCTACCATTTTCACTATCTGATGCTTTAGAAAGAAAAGAAAAATTACTGACTCCTACTCTAATCTTTTACTGTACTAAATGAGATCCAAATCAGTATCATCGAATTACCTGGCAGCCTTTTAGAATTGGAGATCTGAGAACCCATTTCAGACCTGACAGAACCAACATTTTAACAAGACCCTCAGGTGTTGTGATTCATTCAAGTGACACAGGAGCCTGAGAAACACTGTTGCAAAATGTGCCTGTGATGACATCAGTGGTGGTGTTCTCCATGGATACAGTAAACTTCAATGTGCCCCTTCCCTCCATTTTCCCAGTAGCTGAATTCAGAGTAATGATTTTCCAACTTACTAAGCATCACGATTACATATGGGGGTTCCCTCCAATGATCCTGACTCAGGGAGTCTGAGGGAGGAAGTCAAAGAATCTACCTTTCTTTTATATAAATACTCCAAGGAATTTTAAACACAAGTGACCTTAGGATATCCTTTTGTTATTGTTATTGTTGTTGTTAGGTGCCATCGAATCAGGTCTGGTTCATAGTGGCCCTATATACAACAGAAGGAAACACTCCCTAACACTGTGCCATGCCCAGCACTATGTCAGTGCTTCTCTGCTATTCATAGGCTTTTCAGTGACTGACTGCTTTAGGAGTGGGCTGGCAGGTCCTTCTCCCAAAAAGCACCTGTGTTTTCCCAGGCAGTCTTCCATCCAAGTACTAACCAGATCCTACCCTGCTTAATTTCCGAGATCTGACTTCACAGTGATACGGCTGCAGGCAGTGTATGGTGTGAGATGGCTAAACCAAGGTAATTAACATCTGCATTACCTCACATACTTAGTGTGTGTGTGTGTGTGTGTGTGTGTGTGTGTGTGTGTGTGTGTGGTGAGAACACTTAAGACATACCTGTTCTCAGAAATTTTCAAGAATACAATGTATTCTATTAACTACAGTCAGGGTGTTGTACAATAGATCTCTTTAACTTATTCCTCCTGCCTAATTTTGTAAAGTAATGACTCCTGATGCCTCTTTGGCTAGAGATAAGTTAAGTGCTATAACTCTGAAGGACAAAAAAGTATTCAATATTGTTTTCAGTATCAAGAATGGATTTTTGTGTTTTTAGGGCCTTGTTCAAGAAAGTTTATTGAACAGAAAATGTTTGTGAGGCATCATTCTAGGTAGAGCAAGGACATAAGAAATGAAAAATAATCCTTGTAGAATCTAAAATTGAGAGACCCAAGCAGCTTTTACTCATTCAAGAAATATTTGGAAAAGACTTGCTTAATATCCAGTCATTGTTTCAGGTCAGGGATCAGCAGACATTTTCTATTAGGGGCCAGGTAATCAATATTTTAGGATTTATGGCTCACATGTAGTCTTTGCCACTTATTACTTCAGGACATTTTTTACTTCTTATTCAACACTTTAAAAATATAAAAAAAAAAATCATTCTTCATTCTCAGGTAGAACAAAGACAAGTCATGGGCCAGATTTTGTCTGTGGGCCATAGTCTGCTATACTTTATTTTAGATGACAAGGATTCAGCAGTGCCAAAAACAGACAAAACTCCCTGCCCACAGCCAGACATGTGGCATGGGTCTGTAGTCCCAGCTACTTGGAAGGGTGGGGCAGGTGGATCACTTGAGCTGGGGAGTTTGAGACTAGCCTGGCCAAAATAGTGAAATTTCATTAAAAAGAAAAGGAAAGGAAAAAAAAAAACAAACAAACCTGTCCTCATAATATATTCTAGCTGCAGGACACATATAGTAAGCAAATAAATACAGATAAATGTAGATATGGCAAGACTTGCTCATGTTAAATGATCATGATGAGGAACAATGTTAAGACCACTGGGAAAATTAGAAATAATTGCTGAAAAAAAGAACAGTGAACAAAAATAATTCATAATAAAATGCCACCAAATATCAATAGCTCAGGCACGTGGTGACCGTTTTACTATATGATGTAAATGCAGATGCTTCCAACAGAAAAACCATCACCTACTCAAGCTTCATTAACATCCAAGCGCTATGCTCAACCTTTTCACATTGAGAAATGTTCCCCTACCTTGCAAAAAAAAAAAAAAATCCTTCATTCTGATTCCTTCCTTCCCTGAAGGAAAGCCTGAAGCTCTGCTTTCCAACCTCCATTAATCCATGGAGAAGAGCTAACTTTAAGATCACGGATCCTCACTATGGAAGTTTGTTGCAAAGGAGGTGCTGGGTCTTTGGGGGAACAGGTATGAGGGAAATCTGAAGAGAGAGATCACGTAAGGTGCTAAGAAGTTTCAGCGGTTGAACAGACCCTGAGCTACAGCAATCATGCACTGGGCTGGGGGAAAATCAAAGAGACTTTTGTCACTGGCCACAGACAGATTTGTCATGCAGGTGGAAAGTTGTAGAAAGAATCAATTATCTTAGACTCTTCTCTGGACCTCCCCTGGCTTCCAGGTAGAAGCTGTGATGTGCTACTGTCTTTTCTCCAAAGAAATGCCTTTGTTCTCTCACACTGAAGCCTCAAGGAAACATGGAGAAGGTGAGAAAGAAGGAAACTTTGACAGAAGTAGGCTGGATTACCTTCAGTGTCCAGAAAGGTAGCCCCCTTTTTTTTCCCCCTTTCTTTCCTTTTTTTTTTTTTTTTTTTTTTTTTTTTTTTTTTTTTTTTTTTTTTTTTTGCAGTACTAGGGTTGCACCCAGAGCCTCGTGCTTGCATGCTTTGCAAGTGCTGTACCACTGAGCTGCACCCCCAGCCCAGTTTTTTACTTTTTGAGAGAGGGTCTCACTAAATTATGCAAACTGTCTCTGGTCTCAAACTTGTGATCTTCCAGCCTCCACCTCCCAAGTCACTGGGATTACAGGCATGCGCCACCATGCCCACAGAAAGCCAGCTCTTAACACTCACTGAGTTTAGAAAAACTATTTGCAAGTCAAAGGCAATAGCCAATCCAAGAAATATTTGAGAGACAGCACACATCTTTAAAAAATAAATTAAAACTCATTGTTTCCTTTAATACTTAGACACAGAAGTTGCCTGATGATATTCACATATAGCCAGTATGGCCATTTTGTTGTTGGTAGCTGCTGTGGAGCTGGGCCCAACTCAAAGCGACCCTACATACAACAGAAGGAAACACTCCCCAGTACTATGTTGGTGCTTCTCTGCTATTCATAGGGCTTTTGATAGTTGATTGTTTCAAGAGTGGTCTGCCAGGTCCTTCTCCCATTTTAGGGGTGCTGGGGATTAAATCCAGGGCCTGAGCTAAACCCCAGCCTGTAATATGGCCATAGGGAAGGTTTTCCTAATACTTCCCTAATGCTTCCCTAATGCCCTAATGCTTCCCCATGCAGAAAAATTACAATTCCCAAGTTACTCCATGATGAGAAGATTTGTTGGTTTAACAGCCAATGCTCTGCCTACATGAGAAGACTTTGTGATTTGCTCCCAGGGGCCACCATGTCTGCCAAACATTACACTGGGCCTAGTGTTCTTGACCTGGGCAGAAAGACCAACAGCTGCAACTCTTGATTCAACTGCTATTATTCCCTAAAATACCAAACTAAATCGAGTTTATTTTGAACCTTGAACTTGCCCTGTCTATGTTCCCCACCTCTACCAACAACATAACAGCATGAAAACCCCACACCATGCACAGGCTTCCATCTTTCCAAGTTGAAATAGAAGGTGATCTTAAAGAATAAAACGCATGCACAAGCCACAGAACTTTTAATGTGTATTTAGTCTCTGCAGTTTCAAAACTGTCATCGTTCTTACCTTCTCTGACAGCAGTAGGCCAGCTGCCCTGGGGCTAAGCCACAGACATGTGACTATAACCCTGCACAATTTATGCATTGTCACCTCCAGTTGATTTACTGGAGGAGTTTAAGAGGAACTAAGCTTCTCAAAAATCACCTGTTCCAAATTAGTGGATTTGCACACCGGGAGGTGTGGAATCACTTAGTCCTAAAAATCCACTTCAGTCCCCCAGGTATACAGCATGTTTTGGAAGCATTTACCACCTGTATAGGCAGTACTTGCTTTGAACCTGGCTTCCAAAGGTTAAGGGCAACATGTGCAGAATTCATTCATTGAGCATTTTTATTCCTACTTTGTGTAAAGAACTGATGCTAGGAATGGCACTGGAAAAGGCAAATTCTGCCACTACTAATGGGCTGGTATTTAGCTCAGTTGGTAGAGCGCTGCGCTGCAGTCTCTGAGGTCCTGAGTTCAATTCCCAGCACTGCAAAAATGGGAGAAGGGCCAGGCAATCCACTCCCAAGGCAATCCTGAAACAGTCAGCCATTGAAAACCCTATGAGGGTCACTATGAGTCAGATACCGACTCGATGGCACCTAACAACAACAGCCACTACTAATAGGTGTCACTTGTATGGCACTTAGTGTTCCTGCTTCATGTACAATAAGCATTTCATCTCTATACCTGCATTTTTACGTGCTTGCTATTATCATCTCCATTTTATAGTTGAGGGTTCCCATAGCTATTCAATAGTAAAGCCAAGATTTGCAAACATAAGAGCTGGCACACTATCCTGCCTGCTACCTCTATGGGAATCTGTCTTCTCCATATGTCAGTGGAACACACACAAAATGCATCTGTCCAGCATTTTCTGAGGCCCTACTCCACACATGGCCATAAGACTTGGCATGGGATAAGAGAAAGAGAATCAGGCAGGGCTTCCTCTCTGCTCTCAGCCAATCAGAAACGATGGTTGCACTCTTATTTTCTTAGTCCTTTAGCCATAAAATGTAACTGGAGTTCCACATGATGTATATTCCCCCCAGGAAGCAGGGATCTTGAATCAGTAGGGTAGACACTTACAGCGGTCTTTATGCTACTGTTCAGCTTTTCTATGGACCCTGATAGGTCAGCCCACCTCAGCCTGGATTAAAAGTCAAACTGGACAGGCATGTTTAAGTGTATGACTTCTCCCCTTACCCACACACCATCCCAACATTTCCTGTGCCTTTTTAATATTTCCCACATCCAGGATCAGTGGCTCTAGCAATAATCTCTACGGCCATCCCCAGAATGGATGCCCCAGTACCAGGTCCCCAGCCCCTCTACCAAGACCTCAAGCATGGCTGATTCAGGGTAGGAACATGTACAGCTCATGACACATGGAATAAGGCAGACTGTCTCCTTTCCACCTCCTTAGTTCACCCAACAAATCAACATGATTCATTGGAAAGGTTCTTTGCAATGCCAACATAAATACTTGGGAAGGAAAATAAAAACACTCTTCTAAAATTTTCCATTAAATAGATTTCCTATCTTTAGCATAAGCTATCCTTCTAGGAAAATGGAGCAATAAATATTCCTGCTAATGAATATAATGCATGTACAGTTTTTCCATTATATCTCTTACTTTAGTTATTCTAGGAAGGGAATTTTTGGTTAAAACCTCATATTTCCTTCTTGGATCTCTTAAGGTCTTTTTGGTCAATACATTGATCTAAAAGGTAGTAATGAGCTGTGGCAGACTGAAGATGGCTACACATGCTTTGACACTGCTCCAGGGGGTGCTTTGGTCTACATCCTTGCTCTCTGCATCTGCACAGTTCTGTGACAGCTCTGAATAGTACAGTATGGCAGAAATGACACTGTGCCAGTTTCCAGGCCCAGGCCTCAAGAGACTGACACCTGCTACTCCTTGGCTCTTAGAAAGCTTGTCCTTGAGCTCTGAGCCACCATCAACAAATGCCATCGCACTGCTGGAGAGGCTATGTGGAGAGGCCCTGAGACTGAGGGACCCAGCTAAGCCCAGTCTGCCAGCTGCACCCACTAAAGTGGCAGACATGTGAGTGAAGCCACCTGGGAGCTGCAAGCCCAACCCAGATGTCAGCAAAATGCCCCCAAGCAACTCAGTCTACAGGAAGAACCACCGCCTAACCAAGGGTGTTAATATTCCTAATCCACATTCATGACAGATAATAAAATGTTGCTTAAGTCACAAAATTTTGGAGCAGCAATAAACTGGAACACCAGCCCCAATTTTCACTCATGTATCTCACCCAGCCTCTCCTCCTCCAAAGGATGCACTACTGAAGAGATCATCCCAGTTTAGCAGCCCTCAACAGGCTCACCCACATGCACACCTCACCCATTCTTCAGTCTTGCAAAAGAGATTTTTCCTTCCAGCTTTATGGAAGTAGAAGTGATAAGTAAGACTGTATCAATAGGTGTACAATGTGATATTGGGGGGGCAAAAACATGTACACACATTTTAAGGCTGTTACTTATATATACCACTTTTTAAAGTTGAGTGGAATTATGGTAGCAATGTGTAGTATGAAACTCGTTCAAAAGATAGCAATAATCAAATGAATGCTAGTGCTACCATGTGACAGACAGGACAGTCAAAGAAAATGGCAGAAGCACAGCTGTCGTTCAAGGGGCACAAGTCCATTTTGAGATGGTATTTGAAATTTGAGAATGGTGTAGAAGTACAAAGACAATGGAGGCACGAATACATAACTGAACCTCCACCCCCCTAACAGCTGCACACGTTCTTAACAAGTTTGAGACACAAGGTGCCATGTGTGATGTGCACAGAGAGGATTCAAGAGGCCTCACACAGCAACAAGCCCTGCTTCTTCTGCTGTGGTGACTACTTGTAGCACCTCTTGTAACTGCACAAGTCAGACATGACTTGTATTCATCTTTTTTTACCAGTACAAATTATGATAATTTTAATAGAATGTTTTCCTTCCTTAAAATATGTAAACATTTTTTGGCTCCTCTATATATTGTAAAATGCTGAGCATGGTTAGGGTTTTTGGTTTACTGGTTACTATTTACCATGGGGCTGCAAAATTGCCTCCCTAGCTGTGAAACTGAGCACTGCGCTGCAGTCTCTGAGGTCCCAAGTTCAATTCCCAGTACCACAAAAAATGGGAGAAGGACCTGGCAATCCACTCCCAAGGCAATCCAGAAAGAGTCAGCCATTGAAAACCCTATGAGGGTCGCTATGGGTTGGATGAGTTGGATACTGACTCAAAGGCACCCAACAACAACAATTGCTGTGAAACAGCCAGGGTCTTTGTTCTCCCCTTCAAATTCCATCTGCCTCTCTAAGGGCTCATAAGCTTTCAAATAAATGCAAATTGCTTATACTAAGCACTTGTAAGGTTGTTTTTATCCAACAGTTTAAGGTTTGGAGGCCTCTAGACATAGTTTCAGTTCTCTCTTTTTTTTTTTTATTATTCATTCAACAATAACTGCTGAATATCAAGAAGAGAGGAATCATCCTTCCGCACAGTGACACACTGGTGAATAAAAGACAGTCCCTGTTCTCATGGAGTGTATATGTTAGTGAGGGAGGAGACAATAAACAAAGATAAATAAATAAAATAAAGATAAACATGATAGACTTAAATTATGTTAAGAACTCTGGGGGCAAAGCCAGTGACTGGATCAAAGTGGCTGGGAAGCGGGAGGGCTTTAGCTATACAAAAGGCCTCATGTGGGAAAAGGCTAATTTTATACATTTAGCTGGGGTGGTGGCAGTGGACATGGGTCCACAGAACGGGGTGAGCAAACGTCAGCACAGCCCAGGGGACAAGGAGAGCTCCTGGACATGCAGGCTCCTGGGCCCATGCTAAAAGGCTTTGACCAAATAGGACTGGGTGGGAGCCCTAGAATGAGCATTTCACAACTCTCCAGGGCTCCCAAAGCAAACAACCACAGGCCACTCTGTGCGAATCCCCACTTGAGGTCTTAACCCCTGATGAGGGAAGAAGGTGAGAAAAAAAAATGAAGACTTAGGCTCACTGAGTCTCTGGACTGCATGAGGCCAACCAAAGGGAGGCCAGGAGGAGCCTGCATGGAGGGAGATGATGCTTTCCCGCCCAATCATACCAGAAGGACCACGCAGCTAAAGAGGGGCAACTGTGGAACTAGAGTGCACGGGATTCGCTGAGCCCAGGCCCCTCTTCGAGACCTGCATCCCCCAGGACACTTGCATTTGGTCAGTTCTGAGCCAAATGGGGGCTGTTCCTGAGCAGAGGCCTCTGGAGTCAGCTCTACCAGCAGCTGGTAACACAGGTCCATCCACTTCTGGCAGAAGCAGCAGCAAGCCTCCTAGGTTACAGACCTAACAGTGCCTTCTCCAGCCACTTTCACACTGCCCAGGTCAGCTGCTCCTGCCCTCTCACCTGACTCCATGATGGGCCCTCAACCAGTGCAGACCCAGGGTAGGCCGTGTAACTTACCAAGCCTCCCAAACCCCAGTAGAAAGTATAGAATTGAATTGCCTAAGCTTTAGCTAAGTCAGTACGCAAGCCAAGCGCAGTGGTATGCCTATAATCCCACCAACTTGGGAGCCTGAGGAGGGAGGATGGCCTGAGGAGGCAGCTCGCATAACTTAGCAAGACCTTGACTCAAAATTTAGAAAAAAAAGGGGGGGAGGGGTTCCTAGGCATGCAACGCAGTGGTAGAATACTTGCAAAATATATGTGAGGCCCAGGACTTAACCTCCAAGTACTGAGAAGAAAATAACATCAATATGTACCCATGATCAGTTTTTCAGATTTATTAGTTTTGAATCCTTACTCATTGAAATTCACTTAAAAGCTTCCAAAGCACTATTATGCCACCCCCACCTCCTCCTCCTCCTCATCTACTAAACAGAAAACAAACCAGCAACACTGAAAGTTTCCTGGGGGGTTTGGTTTGTTGCTTTGTTTTTGCAGTACTCAGGGGTTGAACCTAGGGCCTCACGAATGTTTTGCAAGTACTCTACCCCTGGGCTGTGCCCGAGCCCATTTTTTATTTTTTTATTTTGAGACAGGGTCTCACTAATTTATGAAGGCTGCTTCTGTCCTCGAACCTGTGATCCTCTGGCCTCAACCTCCCAAATCGCTCGGATTACCAGTACACCACTGAGCCTCGCTGACCTTAGGTTCTTACGAGCACTAGAGGGGGAAAAAAGGAAAGAAAGGAAGAAAAGAAAAAAAAAAAACTTATTTCATATTCAAGATCAGACTGGTTAATCCTTTTGAATCTAAAAACCCTGCATGTTTCCCAATAGTGCCCTGAAATAATTCCTCCTTAATAAACTCTTCTCCCGTCTCAGGAAAACTGAAGGTTCTTCAACAAGCAATGTAAAAGTTCAATTGTGATTCATTTGAATCTTTTGCAATAACATGGTAATAATATACAAAGAAATGTGATTTCTGAATAAGTAAATGATACTTTAATTCACAATGTCAAATAGATATAGAGTGTCACAATGTTTTTCTCTCTCTTAACCTTAATTACTACTATTATCTACTGTGGAATTAAGGACAAAATTATAAATCTTAAATTATAAATCTTAAAGTGTTACAACAGACAGGAATCTATTGTGTTTTGAATACAGTAAAGCGTGACTTAGTAATATCCATCTTCCTTCCCTTCCCTAAGTCTGTTTTAAGTAATATATTAAATGCATGAGTTATCATTTTTTTAATAATTTCCCTGGGATGCCCTACTTTTCCTCCTCCCTGCCTACTGGAAAAGACTTCTTAAACCCCAGGCAAATCCTCCCTCTCTCTCTCTCTCTCTCTCTCTCTCTCTCTCTCTCTCTCTCTCTCCCTCTCTCTCTTTTTTTTTTTTTTTTTTTTTTTTTTTTTTTTTTTTTTTTTTTTTTTTGCGGTAATAGGGTTTGTACCCAGGGCCTCGCCCTTGCATGCTCTGCAAGTGCTGGACCACTGAGCTGCACCCCAGCCCATTTTTTACTTTTTGAGACAGGGTCTCACTAAATTACGCAGACTGCCTCTGGTCTCGAACTTGTGATCCTCCTGCCTCCGCCTCCCCAGCCGCTGGGATTACAGGCGTGCGCCACCGCGCCCGGCTCTCCATCTCTCTTTGAAGTAGGGCTGGGAGAAGGTAGGGGCAGTACCTTTCCTTCCTCTGGATGGCTCCCATTGCTATCTCCTACCCTACCTCTCATTTACACAACAAATTAGCACCCGTCTATATTTTCCTCCTGAAAAGTAAAGATGCCACACTGAAGATAAAGGCACACCTGACTCATGCCATGGTATTTTCAGTCACACCATACAGTTGTGAAAGCTGGACACTAAACAAGGGAGACAGGAAAAGAATTGATGGTTTTTAATCATGGTGCTGGAGACAAACATTGAATATAACATGAACTGCCAAAAAAACCACAGATCTGTCCTAGACGAAGTGCAACCAGAGTGCTCCTTGGAAGCAAGGATGGCTACATTACATCTTATTTTGGATATGTAGTCAGGAGGGATCAATCCCTAGAGAAGGACATAGTGTTTGGGAGAGTGGCAAGTCAATGAAAAAAAGGAAACCCCTCCACTAGGTGGATTGACCCCGTATCTGCAACAATGAGTTTAAACAACAATAATATTTTCCTCCAATCTCCAACCATCTGTTTTCCATAAGATGGCCCTTTATTTATTTATTTTTATTTTATTTTATTTTGCAGTACTGGGGGTTGAACCCAGGACCTGGTACTTACATGCTTTCTAAGTGCTGTACCAATGAGCTGCACCCCCAGCCCATTTTCTTACTTTTTGAGACAGGGTCTCACTAAATTATGCAGACTGCCTCTGGTCTCAAACTTGATGATCCTCCTTCCTCCATCTCCCAGGTCGCTGGGATTACAAGCATGTTTCACCGCACCTGGCATAATATGGCCCTTTATTAAGTATTCATTTCTAAGCAGTATATTATACAATGCCTTTTAGAGGCAAAGATGACCCAGAAAGGTGGTTAAGAGCAAAGATGGCCTAAGTTTGAGGCACCCTGTCTCTTCCATTTTCTACCTACAAAAGGCTAGCTGCTCAATCATTGTGCCTCAGTTTCCTCACCTGTATGTATACAGATAATAACATGACCTACACTTCAAAGGCTCTTTAACTAAATTAAATTTGCACTTGGAACACAGCCTGGAACATAACAAGTCTCAATCAACATTAGCTATTGTCACTATTATTGCAAATTACATTTCTGGACTCAGGAAATACAGAAATAAATAGGACACAATGCCTATCTCCCATTTAGAATTCATTCACTGACCTAAATATTTACTGAGCATCTACTATGTGCTAGGCATCATTCAAAGGATATAACTATGAAAATTCTCTTTCTTCAGTGTGAAATAATAAACTATAGAAAAATACATGAAAATATAGCAAGATGTCAGATAATTATACTCTTGATAAAGAATTATAAAGTAGTATATGGGAAGAGAAAGTGATGTGGCCAGGGGTGGGGTGGCTGAAGAGACATTTAAGCAAAGTCTTCTGTAAGTTAGGAAGGTTCCAAGCAGAGTGAACACAGAGCTAAGAATGTCCCCTGAGGATCAGAAAGAAGTTCGGTGTGGCCCCCAATACAGTGAGCAAGATACAGAATGACGGGAGATGATGTCCCCAGAGCCCGAGCGGGACAAGACCATAGAGGTCTCAAAGTGGCTGATGATTTTACTGTACAGACGTGGGAAGACACAGGAGGGTTGTGAGCAGAGGAAGGTGAGATCTGCTCCACTGAGAACCTACTAAGTGGACACATGTTTCTTCTACTTGTCAAAAGCTGTGTGTTCACTCATTGATCTTGATGATTCCTGTGTGCAGATGCCAAGTCCTAGGATTCTTGGAACCTCCTATGGTCCACGTGGAATAAAGAGGAAACCCATCACTAAGGCCTCACCAACTGGATAACCTTAAGTTATCATGTGAGTCACTTAAAATAGAAAATCACCAGTGTCCTCCCACATAGTGGCCCTCTACCTTTTGGGCACCTAGGACTGTGTCCATGGTCACTGAAGACAATTTTCCCCAGACCATAGGTTTGGGGATAGCTTTGGGATATGAGCTGACTGACAGTGCCTATAAGCACAGGTGATGCTTTGTCCCTCCCCTGCTGCTCCCCTCCTGCCGTGTGGCCCAGTACAGGGCCATGATCCAGGTGTTGGGGACCAGTTGCCCTAATACATTCTTCTCCCTAGTTTTCGTTCATGTGGTTTGTGGGGTTTAAGTTTGTTCCTTCTCCTAATTTTCAAAGAGAGTTGACCAACAATTCTACCTTCACAAAAGTCTACTTTCCTTCAGCTTCTGGAACAGAGTCTTAAAAAACAGAGCAAGAAATATTCCACTGGGACTTAGCAAGAATGAATCATAACTCCCCAACACAAAACTTCTCCATTTTCCCTGTGTCTGTCTGGATATGCACCAGTTCACTCAAAGTTAATGTACAAGGCTAATACCCTTGGTCCCAAACCCACGGCACAATGAAAATCATGATAGGGGATATTAGCCTTCTTAGGAGCCAGAATACTGACAATGATAAATATCAAGATGACTATATAAAAGCTAAGCAAGAAATAGAAGACTCTAAGTCCCAGCAGAACTATGCTAAGTGCTGCTACAAAACTCAAAATTAAATGTTTCTAAAGTAGCCAACACCCACACCAAAACTTTCCGTTACACTCTGTATCTTCTGATCTACCAAAAAAAGAAAACAGTATAACATAATCTACATTGACTTCTATGCAAAACTCTTAAAATCAGCAAAGTTTTGGCATATGATAGGAACAGCTTGATATATTCTCGTACTCTAGACATAATGGGGAAAAAAACTAGACTTCTATAATGAAACTAAATAAATTGTTAGCACAGAATATATCATGTCTCTGAAAATCAACCTTTCACTTGATTACATAAATATTATAAGAGCATGCATTCAAACATTTTATATTATAGTAAAAGTTCAGTACAATCTAAATGTCTAATGTACCAAGAGAAGAAGGATTAAAGTCACTGCAATACATACAGTAGAATAATATACAGTAACTAAATGGAATGAAGGTCTGCAGCCGTAGTCCTGTGGCATCCGATCCTGCCAGATCTCGGAAGTTAAGCAGGGTCAGGCCTGGTTAGTACTTGGATGGGAGACCTCCTGGGAACACCATGTGCTGTAGGCTTGGGAAACAAGACTCGGCAACCCACTCCCAAAAATCAATCCGACATTGAAAACCCTATGAACAGCAGAGAAGCACTGCCAATAGTGTTCCACCTGTTGAACGTAGGGTTGCTATGAGTTGGATACCAACTGGACAGTACCTAACAACAACAACAAAAAAAAAAAACGAAATGAAACTGATAAACACGTGCTGACATGGAACATAATTCCTAGAACAAACTGATAAGGAGAAATAAACTACCAAACAGTATCTACAGTAAATGCTATTTATACCAATAGACAAAGGTACATGTACATGTATATTATATAAATTCATCCAGAAAGGTTAAGTGGAAAAATAGACACTAGTAAATGCCTCTAAGGGGCTGGAATTTAGCTTAGTTAGTAGAGTACTGCTCTGTATGGAGGCCCTGGGTTCAATCCCCAACACCTCAAAAATGGGAGAAGGATGTCACAATCCACTCCCAAAGCAATCTCGAAACAATCAGCCATCGAAAATCCTATTAATAGCAGATAAGCACCAACATAGTGCCAAGCATGGCACGGTGTCAGGGAGTGCTTCGTTCTATAGTACATTAGGTCTCTATGAGTTGGACCCGACTTGAAAGCACATAACAACAACAAATGCCTACATAACATCCCTTCTCCCCATCTTCCTTACTATCAGAAACATAGTTTTTTCCCAAAGTCATTGTGTGACCCTATTTTGACCAATGAATATAAACAGATTTCAGTGGGTATGGCTTCCGGAAATCTATTGTTTTCCCAACATAAAGGGCCGAACTCACCCACCATGTACCTATTTCCCTTTCCCTTTTCCTGTCTCTCCTGCCTGGAATGTAGACACAATATCTAGAACACAGCAGCCTTCTTGCCACCATAAGAACAAAAGTCTCAAACTCAGATGGTGAGGCAAAAACAGAGATAGAATGTGAATCTTTCAACAGTTGCACCAGCCGTGTGTTACACCCCTCCAGACTTCTTCTTCTGAGAAAAACAGGCTGACCTGGCTAAGCTACTCACTTGATATCATGCAAATAAAAATAATCCTAACTGATTAACACACCAAATGAGAGGTGTGGTTACTCCTGAAGAGAACATGGAGAAGTAGAGTGGAAGAAGAAGAAGAAGAAAAGATTTAAGGCTGTTTTATCTGCTTTCCAAAATATTTTTAAATAAGAATATTTGATAATAACATGTTTTAGTTAATAAAATAGAGGGTAATCCTAAGAGCCAATGCCTAATATGGCACAAAGGAATCCCACGATCACTGTGATGGCCTCTCACATCATTCTCCAAAGATGAAGATGTTCCTACACACGCCTACCTTATCTGACTAGTCCTTCCTAGAAAAGACTTCTGGAGTCTTCCAGAAACTTCTCTTGACTTATATAGACTACATTTTCTTGAGTTATATTTTAAACCCCATATGCAGTATCTTTCCGGTTGTGGTGGCAACGAACTGCAGAGGATGAGGCAGGAGGATCGCGAGTTCAAGGACAGCCTGGTCAATGCTTTTCTCTGCCATTGAAAACCCTATGAACAGCAGAGAAGCACTGACAATAGTGTTTCCCCTGTTGTATGTAGGGTCACTATGAGTCGGATACCAACTCGATGGCACCTAACAACAAAAACAATGCACATCTTGGGATAACAGACTGTGACTGTCATAGGTTTCACATGCAGCAGTCACTGACACATGACCCTTAACATAGCCCCCTCGAGCCATGCTGAGGGATGACCACACTGAGCTGGGAAACACCTATGACAGGGGCCATTTTCCCTTCCAGCACCAGCCATAACAAGAAAGCCACTCAACTCAAGTCATAATTTCTGCCACCCTCTGAATGGAGTCTGACAATAGTTACAGAGCACTCACACATAGGGAGGTGCAGGCAGTAACCACAAGCCAGAAACAAGCACATCACTAGTGACGCACCAAGGTCTGGAGGGGAAAGATGTGAGGCCCCAGAGCAGCCTGGAGCCAATGGCTGGGGCTACCACAGGACTGAGGCTCTCAGCCTTGGAGCAAAATTGAGAAAAGAACACAACAGTCGTGGTGTATGCCCCTAATCCCAGTGCCCAGGAGGCTGAGGCAGGAGGAATGGGAGTTTGAGGCCAGCCTAGGCTACATAGTAAAACTGTCTCAAAAAAATAAAATAAAGAAGAGAAAAAAAGGAAAGGAGAGGAGAGAGGAGAAGAGAAAAGGAGAGGAAATCAAATGGGACAACATATGAGGTGGAGGATTTACACCCATGCATGTTAATAGGATAATAATTACTATTAAACTCATCATCATGTTAACAACGTCCTTCTTGAATGAGACTTAACTTTCCTGAGCTCTCTGGTTATTGTTGTATATTCAAAGTATGGCAATCGGATTCCCTTCCATAATAGCACCAATGATCTCTGCCATTGTGCGCAAACTGTCAAAATATTGCCACATTGTCATTGCTGGAAACACAAAGCTGTATGGGTGGCACTAACATCAAATAATATCACTGGTCTAAGGGACAACAGCCCCTCCTATTAAAGGCATGTCATATGATTCCCTGAGCACATTGAGCCTACATAGGGCATTGCAAATATGGAAAACAATGCCTAGACCCTAAGGTCTGAAGCTAATTTGGAAAGAGGGTAACAGGAATAAAGTTAGATGTGAGCTAATGAAGATCCACGGCTGGCTCCCTCAAACCACTCAATGCTCTCAATTGCTAAAGTCATTTCGAAACACAGACATTTAAAAAACTTTTAAAAACTATGACTGCTTTACTAATTTTTCATTACCTAAAAGTAAATTACATTTGCATTACATTTTGAGTTGTAAACACTCATTCTGTAGTAAGTATTCTAAGATTTCCTTAAGTGTTATGGCTTCTGAGATGAAGAAAACAGAAATAGCTTTTTTTTTCTTGGCAGTACTTGGGGGTTGACACATACTTTGCAAGGACTCAACCACTGAGCTGCATCCCCATTTTTCATCATGAGACAGTCTCGCTAAATTGCATAGGCTGCCTTTGGTCTCAAATCTGCCTCTGCCTCCCAAATCGCTGGGATCACAGGCGTGCACCACCACACCCAGCCAGAAATAGCATTTTGTTAGCACTAAATAGCTTTGGAGTCTAACATCCTTTTTAAAAAAAAGAAAAGAGGGGTGGGAAAAAATCATATTAGCTGAAGAAATGCAATATATTAAGCTCAGATTCTAGTTAAGAGAGGATGTACTGACCAGAGCAAGCCAATTTATCTCCATCTCATCCCATCATCCAGTAATTTAAGTCTGATTTCTGATTCTCCATCTGCTTATCAAGCACCAAACAGCACATCCAACGAGACAGTGCTGCCGATGAGAGTGAGCTGGCTTTTCTTCCTCCCATGCAGCACTGGACGTGCTCACTTCATCAGTCAGCGTAACTGTATCACCGTCTCCCCAGCTGGAGCAAGGAAGCCATCAGTTTTAAGTGATCTGATTCATAAGAAGGAAATGAGGTGCACGCATATGAGCAAAACGCTCCGTGCAAATACATGGCATCCTTTATATACACATCATCCCCTCAAGCCTCCCCATTTTGAAGGATATCAAGAATGGGATAATGTCTATCAGTTTCCCTTTTGTAGTTGTTATTGCTAAAACCGGGATTAACAACAGTATCAACCCAATGCACCTGCTATTTTAATGACTGCCTATGTGAAGCAAAAGCGTTACACATGCGTTTCTCAGCTGGTGGGAAAAAAGGAAGAAAAATTATCCTTTTACTTACCAACTGAATGTCCTTTTTCAATCAATTGAAAATTGTTTTTCAACCCACTATAATGGTTCGCATATATTCTAAGTGCAGTGCGTTGAGTTGTTGAGTTGTGTGTGTACATCCACTCCCATGCCAGCAGAATTCTCAAGGCCAACACACCAGGCAGGCCTAACTGCTATGGCCAGGTAACTGAGGAAACTCGCACTCAGATAGCTTAAGTAACCTGCCTAAGTCACACAGTTAGCCAGAGCAGAACAAGCACTTGATTCCTGACAAGTTTGATCCCAAAGTCCAAACTCTTACCCACTGTGGCCAAAGTGACAGATGCCTGAAAGTTGAAATAAAATCATCTAGTTATTTTTATCTTCTGTCAAAGCTCTTGATCGCAGTTGCTTAGACTGCAAGTTCAAGAAGGTCAACAGAAATGAGGAAAGCGGGCCTGGAGGTGACACAGAGAATAAAAAAGACCCCATCTATGGGGGACAGCCAGGAGTCAGCTGCAACCGAGGTTGTCAAACAGAAATAAAAACCCAGTGTTGCCTCAAGTCTGGGTTTTTGTGTGAAATCTTTTGATTTTTAATCAATATGATCAACTCAGGAAACAATCCTTAAATATAACATGGCCTGCAGCCGTACAACTGTATGATGTCTGATGCCATTAAATCTCAGAAGCTAAGCAGGGTTGGGCCTGGTTAGTACTTGGATGGGAGACCACCTGGAAACACCAGGTGCTGTAGGCTTGGGAGAAGGACCTGGCATCCCACTCCCAAAAAGTTATCTGCCGTTGAAAACCCTATGAATAACAGAGAAGCACTAACAATACTGTTTCACCTATCGTACGTAGAATCGCTATGAGTCAAATACCGGCTCAACGGCACCTAACAGCAACAGCAACAAATATAACATGGACATAATCTAGGCCAAACAAAATATATCTACAGGCCTAAATTACTTGTGGGTCCCCAATCTGAGACTTCTGCTGCATGCCAAACCCTAAGCAAATTTGGGGTGGGAAAAAATGTATCCATTCCAATAAATAACTGGTAGTATCCATATTTCATGGTAAATATCTCCTTGAGCAGCTGTGGAGAACTTTAATCTCCGCCCCAGGAGACACGTAGGTTGTTTTCTTAATTCAGGTCTTTTGCTGCAAAGTTTTCCTTTGGTCAGGTAGAAAATGACCTTGCTGATTCTATTTATTATTTAACAGAACGCAGTCTCAAGATCCCTGTCATAATCCATAATAAAATGTTGTTGTTGTTGTTGTTGTTAGGTGCTGTTGAGTCGGTATCCAACTCATAGCGACCTTCATAGGGTTTTCAATGGCTGACTGTTTCCGGATTGCCTTGGGAGTGGATTGCCAGGTCCTTCTCCCAATTTTGAGGTGCTGGGAATTGAACTCTGGACCTCAGAGACTGCAGCACAGTGCTCTACCAACTGAGCTAAATCCCAGCCCATAATAAAATAGAGAAAGCAAAACTTAATCAGCTGTAAATGTACAGTAGGTAGCATTCACTGCAAAATGCTAATAGTATCTCCAGTATGCTGTCTCTATTTCTGGCCTTTTGACCAAGTTGTTTAATGGACTGAGACTCGGGAAATAATGGAAATAATTTAGGCTGAGAACTTCCCAATCATGAGGCAACCTTGGAGTGAACTGCATCCAAGCTTCAAGACTATGGCCCATGGAAAAGTTCTGGCAAGGAGAGCTGACCAGCTAGTGTGGACACCTAGGACTCTCACCAAGAGAGAATCTAGTATTTCAAACATGAGTAACAAATACCCCCACTCTTTATGTACCTAGCATCAGGTTTCCTTAGGAGAATACTATAAAACTCAATCTTTATGCCTAATATATGGGCTTCGATTCAGTGGTTTTAAAGGATTTTGTAAAAGATACTGCAAGTCCACAATACTTACCCAGCACATCGATCCCTAACTTGATATGCTAATTGCACCTACTAATCATTGGCCTGTGACCCTAAACCTAAGTCAAGCAGAGAAATCATTTTCTGAAATGCATGCCATTAAAGTCCTTTCTTTCAAAGAAGAAATTGCATACCTAGCTTCTAGGACTGTCATGTGGAGTGGCCACAATGGTCGACCATCTGTTAGCATTTTGTGACATCACATATGCATCCACCCCAGGTGTCAGCAATCCCTCCCATCTGGGAAATTCCTACATAGGGCCCTACAAGAACAAGTACATGGATGATCACCTATGCTTTTGTTATGGTGGTTTTGGTTTGGTTTTGCTGTAGGGTGATGGCGAGTTGAAGCTACTCAAGTGTCCATTACTAAGGGAATGAAGAAGTAACATGAGTGGAGCATTCACTGTGGAATACTATGCACCAACTGGAATCTTAGTGCATTATTCACTACCAGGTACAAACTTGAGAAGCCTTCCCACATGTGTGTTGAAAAGCTTACATGACAGATTGCAGGAAAATTCACTTTAAGAGAAAAAACATCCTATTATGTTCAATATTCACTCATTCAGCTTACAAAAAAAAAAAAAAAAAGAAAGTCTTATTTTGCCAGGCATCTTGTGAAACAAAAATAAGACAGCTATGCCTGCCCTTTAGAGTCTCCTGCCCTGTTAGGGAAACAGGCTCCGGGGATTTTCACACATAATGATAAAGGCCATGAAAGATGTGGATACACATGCAGTGAAAGTGCCCAAAGGGCCAACTCTGCCAAAGGACACAGGGAGAGGAGTCCATGCTGCTTAAACTCGCAGAGACGGGAGGGAACCCCCAGGTCTTGGATGCAGAGAAAACACCACAGCCCTGGAATGTTTCAAATGCTCACTTATTTCTTCTAGCCAGAAATGGGGAGAAAAGGCCATGAATCATCAGCAGAAAAACCATGCCATCAGGGACCTGCCCTCGGACTCCCACTTGTTGGAAATGAAGGCAGAGAAGGTGAAGGGAACAGAGGTACAAGTAGATGTGTTGCTGCTAGAGCAAAATGGATTTAGCTGCAGAAGGGCCACATGACGGTCCTCACAGAGGTGTTTCTCTTTACCCTGATTTACCAGCTTATTAACACATTCCTCAGGGTTTCTGGGCCACCATATAACAGAGGACAGAGAGAGAGAGAGAATCTAGCTTTACTCTTCCAGGGGAGCCTGAGCTACAAACACATTTCCAATAGGGACGTGGACCACTCCATCACCACCCAGGCCACTTTCTGAGCCTTCAGCAGTGTGATCAAGTAGGGTGAGAACCACTGTCGGGGGCCTGGGGCAGGGTTGAATCATTTACAATCTTGGCAAAGAACCTTTTAAACCAACTGGCTTCTTGGTGCTACTGAACTACCACAGCTGCTGACCCCTTGTGCCTGTCACCATGGCCTCATTAAACTCAAAGATTAATAGACCCTTCCCAAAAGATCATATAGATAGAGGTTTCCTAGCAAATATTTAAATTTAAAAAGTTTATTAAAGTAAAAGACACTCTGCCATTCATCACCCTGAAATACTACCCAAGAGTTTGAACCCATTTATCCCATTGTTCTTGCCACTTTCTCAAGCAATACTGAAAGTCCTCTTTCAGGAGTGTCTTTAGTTCACCCTCCAGCATTACAAAGCTGAATGTCACACATCGCTTCTGGTACTGCAATTTCTGTCAAATACAAACATTATAATGCGTCCTCATCCAACTTATTCACCAGATCTGGCAGCATGTGACTTTTAGCTCTTCCCAAAGGCAAAAATCAATACAGGACATAGAGGCAGCCACAACAGCACAAGTAAAGACATGAAAGAGGACTTCCCAAACTGCTTCAGAAAATGGCAAGAACAATGGGACAAATGTGTTCAAAGCAGGGGGAGTATTTCAAGGGGGATTAATGGCAATTTGTCTTTTACTGTAAATTTTTTCTATTTAAAAATATTCATATTTTTTATCACACCTCTTACATTTTACTATGAAGACTACAATTCACAGTAGACCTCCAATAAGACAAGTTACATTATTAAACACTTTGATTATAAAAATGTGCAAATAGCCACAGCATTAATACAAAATCAGAACTCCAATAGGTGAATATAATCCAAATATGCATGAATTTTACTACATATTAGTCAAAAGGTTTCATAAACCTTGTAAGTTCATAAAAGTGTAACCAAAAGTTGCATAATAGAAAAAGCCAATGCTGTATTACTCTGTACCCCACCATCACTCACCAATAAAGGGAGGAAAAAAAAGAAATTCAAAAGTTGTTTTAAGTCAATTTGTATTTTTTTCATCAAAATGCCAATAATACATACTTAATGAGTGTCACAGCCTGCAGCTGTAGCACTGTGATGTCTGATCCCATCCGATTTTGGAAGCTAAGCTGGGTCAGACCTGGTTAGTACTTGGATGGGAAACCCACCTGGGAACACCAGGTGCTGTAGGCTTAGAAGAAGGACCCAGCAACCCACCCCCAAAAAACAATCAGCCATTGAAAACCCTGTAAATAGCAGAGAAGCACTGAAAATAGTGTTTTGCCTGTTGTACACAGGGTCTCTAAGAGTCGGATACTGACTCGACAGGACCTAACAACAACCAGTGACATTATATAGATAAGAACCATTTTATTCAACTGTTCAGACTAAGCTTTGTATGTGGACCTTTAAGAATCTGCCTTACGAGGAAAAGACCTAGCAAAAGGAGGAAATCCTGGGAGAGAGAAGGTGGGGAGAGGAGGAACAAGGAGGAATGAGGAATGGGGGAGGGCGTGACCTCAGGGTGAACAGCCCAACTTTAATAATCCTGGAAATAATTATAATAATACCAATAATACCAAAGAATGGTAATAATATAAATGGGCTAGAAAATTCATGTAGTAATACTGACAATGTAAAAAGAAAGTTCACTACAGAAAAAGTTTCAATCTTAAACATAATTGGAACCCAAGGATATATAGAAAAAATTATCATAAAAAGACAAGCAAATGGAAGAGAAGTCTTTGGTGGGGGGGAGGGGGAGGGGGAGGAAGTGCACAAGAGGGTAAGGGGGAACTTATCTGTGTAATGTACAACAAAATGCATATATGGAAATGTCACAATGAAAAGCATGTCAGAATGAATCACATTAAGGTGTACATTAAAAATTTCCAATAAAAAAAATAAAGAATCTGCCTTACCACCTAACAACAACAATAAAAATAAAAATAAAAATAAACTACGTTTAAATGTGTCTGAGAATTATAGTCTGTGTGATCAGGAGAATATTTGCCTGACCCTAAATCCAGGTCAAGTCCAATTCATCCTCACACATTCACTGTATCCATTCAGCTGCAGATGCCTAGAGAAAACTATGTATTATATGAATTGGGCTTATTTCAGTTTTATTAGCTCAAATCTCAAGTGTTTCCTCAGTGCAGCTGGGGGATCCCACTGCATTGCCCTATTCAAGTCATTCACCCACACCCGACATCACTATGTCATGTCTTCTTCCCTGTGTCAATTTTTAATATACCATCTTAACCTCTGTTAATCTTCCTGCTTATAATTTCACTGAGAAAACAAACATCCAGAAGAAAAAGTCAAAAAAAAAAATTCTGCCTTGCCCCTAATGATCCAAAATCTATATGCTCTGAACTTAAATATTCTTCTAACTTCTGCAGCTGTAGAAACTGAGGCAGAGAGAGTAAGCATTTTGTCACAGTAATTTCTCATAGTCCACCCAACTACTTAATGTTCAGTTTGGAAGAAAAGCCAGTGTCCTGGCTTCTGGTTGACATTGTTTTCATTGTTCAGAGCTTCACAGACATCTGTTTAAAACATTCTTATCTAAAAAGCTGTATAGTTTAAATTACTACACTCTTTAACTCACTAATTTGGACTAATTAACATGCAGGTACCAGTTTAACTTATTAAAATGCCTAGATCGTTTCTAAATAAATCTAATATTTTATTCTTTTCAAGTATTCTCAGTAAATTTACCTAGGTAATAAGGGGAGAGTTTACAATGCAAAAATGTTTTACCTACTAAAAAGGTATTAAACTCATCATATACAAAAATCAACCCTAAATCAATCACAGAACATAAATGTACAGGCAAAAATTGGAAACATCTTAAGGAAAACAGAAAATGATCTTTGTAATATATAGTTACAGGCAATTATTTCTAGGACATCAAAATCACGATATAGAAAAGAACAAATTGATAAATTAGAATTTGTTGTTGTTGTTAGGTGCCTCCGAGTCGTGTCCGACTCATAGTGACACTTGTAGGGTTTTCAACAGCTGACTGTTTCGGGATTGCCTTGGGAGTGGGTTGCCACGTCCTTCTCCCGTTTTTGTGGTGCTGGGAATCAAACTCGGGACCTCAGAGTCTGCAGAGCGGCGCTCTACCAACTGAGCTAAATCCCAGCCCCAAACAAGTGAATTGCATGCAGCAGGCTGCAGGCAAGTCATGTACAACTCATAGCGACCCTCATAGGATTTTCAATGGCTGATTATTTCAAGATTGCCTCAGGAGTGGATTGCCAAATCCTTCTCCCATTTTTGTAGTGCTGGGATTCAAACTTGGGACCTCAGAGACTGCAGAGCAGCGCTCTGCCTACTGAGCTAAATCCCAGCCCCAATTAGAATTTACCAAAACAGAAAACTTCTACTCTTCAAAAGGCATAGTTAAGACAAAGATAAGACAGCCTCTAGACTGGGAGAAAATATTTGTAATTTGATTATCTGATAAAGGAATTCTATCAAGAATATATAAAGAACTCTCATAAGTCAACATTAAGAAAACTACCCAACTAAACAAAAAAGCCTGCAGCCAGTCCTGTGGAGTCCGATCCCATCAGATCTCCGAAGCTAAGCAGGGTCGGGCCTGGTTAGTACCTGGATGGGAGACCACCTGGGAACACCAGAAGCTGTAGGCTTGGGAGAAGGACCTGGCAACCCCCCTCCCAAAAATCAATCTGCCATTGAAAACCCTATGCACAGCAGAGAAGCACTGACAATAGTGTTTCCCCTGTTGTACAGAGGGTCGCTATGAGTCGGAAACCGACTCAACCGGCACCTAACAACAACAACAACAACAACAACAACAAACAAAAAAGGGCAAATAATTTGAATATACTTCTCAAAAGAAAATATATAGCTGGTAAATAAGCAAATGAAAAGATATGCAGATCATTAGTTGTTACGCAAACACAAATCTGAAATGTGATATCACTACATGTTCACTAAAATTAAAAATTAAAATTAAACCTTCTAAAATTAGAGATAAAGACTATACCTAAGGCTGGTAAGAATGTGAAGGAACTGAAACTCTCATACTGTTAGTAGGTATGTGCTGGTACAACCACTTTGGAAAAGAGTTTGCCAGTCTCTTAAAACATCAAACATATAACAGCTGGGTGTGGCGACCCATGCCTATAATCCCAGCACTCAGGAGTCTGAGGTAGGAGGATAAGCGAGAGTTCAAAGCCAGCCTGGGCTACACACTGAGACCCTGTCTCAAAAACAAACAACAACAACAAAAAAATGTTAAACATACACCTACCATATGAACCAGTCAAATGGGTCCCTAGGTCAAGTGGGGTCCAGCTCATAGTGGCTCTATGTACAATAGAATGAAACACGCCCCCGCACTGTGCCATGCCTGGCACTATGTCAGTGCTTCTCTGATATTCACAGGGTTTTCAATGGCGGATTGCTTCAGGAGTGGACTGCCTGGTCCTTCTTCTATTTCTGTGGTATTGAGGATCAAATCCAGAGAGTATAGTTCCATATAAACCCTTAGACAAAATGTTCATAATAGCTCCAAATGGAAAGAGCACAAACATCTATTAACAAGTGATCAGACAAACTATGTGTAGCATATAATGGAATCCTACCCAGGAATAAAAAGAAATGAACTTGCTGGGTGCAGTGGCACACATCTTTAATCCCAGCAACTTGGGAGGCAGAGGCAGGAAGATTACAAGTTCAAGGCCAGAGGCAGCCTGTGTAATTTAGTGAGACCTTGTCTCAATATAAAAAGTAAAGAATGGGCTTAGGGTGTGGTTCAGTGGTAAAGCACCTGGAAAAGCATGTCTGAGACCCTGGTTCACTCCACAGTTAAAAAAAAAAAAGAAAAAAGGAAGAAAGAGAGAGAGAGAGAGAGAGAGAGAGAGAGGAAAGTGCTAATTTGTCAATCAAAATATTTTAAAGTTTTTTAAAGTGAGCTATTAATATTTGCAGCAGCACACATGAATTATAGAAGAGTTATGGAGAAATAAACCAGACCAAAAGAATACATACTGTCTGATTCCACTTAAACACAATTCTAGAAAATGTAGGCTCATCCATAGGAACACAAAGATCCAAGGTTGCCTAGCTGTGGGAGGGGAGGGGCAAGGGTGATGGATTAGCAAGGAGTGCAAGGAAACCTTATCAAATTGTACACTTTCAATATGTGCAGCTTATTACCTGCACTATAGGCAGTTATGCCTTAATTAAGCTGTTAAAAAAACAAAAACAAAAATAAATACAAAATAAATGCTTTCAGTTAGAGATATTACATCAAATCCTTTTATTTTCCACCTTTTACTTCAGAAAAACAAAAAATTTGAGATAGGGGATATTGTTACACCTACTTCCAGGAAAAATAATCTGAGACTTAGAGGGATTAAATAACTTTGCCCAAGGTCAGAAAGCCAGGTCTCTAAAATAGACACATGCACTTTAATGTCATGTTAAATGTTTCCCAAAGCACTTGATTTTTTAAGATAACTTCAACATCTACTGGATAAATATATTTATGCGGTTTATTTACTTAGCAAATCTCTTTTAAGAGATAGCACATGGGTAAATGTCAGCCCTATCATTTTAGGATCATCATAAATTCTGAAATTAATAGGGTTCCAATTCAGGTTTCAGGGATTTACAGAAACCACTTGGTTTTCACATGACACACGTAAGAGTCAAGTCAAGCTCATTAGAAAACAAATTCAAGATCAACACAATATAAGGTAGAAGAGAAAGGCTAATGATCTTGCTGTCACCTGGAGAGATCAGGCAGCATACTGTTTATTTTTTTAAGAGCAGACAGATAGATTCACACATGCACGCACAGGCATACACAACTTGGACGATCTAAATGTGGACCTAGCCAGTCAGTGGATGTTTCCAGTTTCTAGATAGTACCTAGAAGCCAGGCTGGGTTTAGCTCAGTTGGTAGAGTGCTGTTCCGTACTCTCTGAGGACCCAGGTTTGATCCCCAGAGCCACAAAAACAGGAGGAGGACATGGTAATCCACTCCAGATGCAATCCTGAAACAATCAGCCACTGAAAACCCTATGAGGGTCCCTAGGACCTGGCTGGATGGCACCTAACAACAACACCCTAAAAGCACACCAACCATAAAAGTAATCAATGTTGATGAGCATCATTTCCTATCAGATATGTTTGGGTGGCAACATTTTAAACTTATAGACTGTCCCTAGTAAGAAATCACTGTCCTCCAATGGTGCACTCTTACTTGAAAGTCTGTAAAATGGCCTGAGGACTGAGGCAGGGTGGGGAGGGCAGGAAACAGTACTATGTTCACAAGTTCATGTCTTCTCTAGCTCAAGTCCAACAAGGCTTCCAAGCTCCTCTTGAAAGAAGTGTCCTCCATCCTCCCGAAAAAAATGCTTCCCAAATAACAGAAAGTCTACTCAAAGAAAACTCAACATTCCAAAGTGTATAAATGTCCTTGATTTAGGGGAGGAAGATAGAGACCTTGACTTTGTACTCCTTTTATGACCACCTTCAAATTGTTCAAAGCCCCTGCACTCCTGGATTGCTAGGGTTTATTTTCATCCCTTGAGCAGGTACTTATGCAATGTCAGTAATGCCCTGTTGAAAGTTACTTGCTACAAACAATGCTGGGGATATTTGTTCTTCTCATTTCAGGCCCGTATTCTATTTTTCCTGAAAGGAATTTCTCTGTGTTTTTCCATTTCCTACTCTGGGATCCCATAACTCTCTCCAAAATAGGTAAAAACAGTACAACAGACAAATTGGAGGTATCAGCACCTTCAGGTGTTCCCAGCCCTGCTTAAATTGGTTATGGTTATCTACTTCCAGGTGTTTCCTGAACACCAGCATTGGTGGCACATGGCATGAGGAGTTAAATTGTTTTTAATTATTTAAACTAATCATTTTAAATATGTTTTTAAATGCCTCTCCAATAATACTATTTCCACCATCCTATTCTGAGACTGGGCTGGGATTTAGCTCAGTTGGTACAGCGCCACTCTACAGCCTCTGAGGTCCCAAGTTCAATTCCCAGCACCGAAAAAATGGGAGAAGGACGTGGCAACCCATTCCCAAGGCAATCCCAAAACAATCTGCCATTGAAAACCCCATGAGGGTCTCTATGAGTCCGATAAGACTCCATGGGCACCTAACAACAACAACATTCTGAGACTGGCCTACCGCTGTAACCCTGTGGCATCTGATCCTGTCAGATCTCAGAAGCTAAGCAGGGTTGGGCCTCGTTAGTAATGGGAGACCACCTGGGAACACCAGGTGCTGTAGGCTTGGAAGACAGACCCAGGAACCTGAGCAACACCTAGGAACACAAAGCCACATTCTCCTTCCTGCCCATCTCCACCTTTCCTGTTTCTTTATACCAATGATCTTACTTTCTTTATATGGAACAAAAGGGCTGGGGTTTAGCTCAGTCAGTAAGTACAGCTCTGCACTCTCGGAGGCTCTGGGTTCCATCCCCAGCCCTGTACAAATGGGAGAAGGACATGGCACCCCACTCCCAAAACAATCCCAAAATAGTCATCGAAAACCTTATGAGAGTTGCTCTGAGTGGGACCTGACTGGAGAGCACCTAACACCACCACCATTATCGAACAAAAGATTCTGATTCCCTTATATAGCTCTGACATACACATGAGATATTGACCCATGACTTTTTAAGTCCCAAATTGTAATTTGTTTAATTGGGTGGTTTAAAAGAAGAAAGAGGTTTTTCTTCTCTAGAGTGAGGAGAATCTTCTAAATATCCAGTGAACGCTTCAAAGATGACAGGCTGTTCTGCCTCAGAGATGCAAAAAAAGGAGGGAAAAAAGACAGCCCAGCCATATAGGATGGCTTGAAAGCTCACTCAGTGAGGACCTTCAGTGCTTTCTCCTTCCTGCAGAGAAGGAATGAAAGCACATTCATTCGTTGTGTACTTTGCAAAGCCAACCTAGCCAATGACACTGGATTTGAACTTGAAGCAGATGAGGTGGAAACAAGGTGAATATTAACATCCCTATCATCTGTACCTTTCTTATTAAACACCAAGATTATGATGAGCCCATCAAAATGACACCAGATAAAAATAATGTAGGGCACAAGAGAGGTCAGCGGGTTCTCCCACAATAGAGGCTCTGAGTAGCTGGTCTGGTGCAAAATGAGTAAGGATTTTTACAGTCCCTCTGAAGAGGTGGAGATGGAGGGGACCTCTGTGACCTCTCCTCTGGCTAATCGCGGCATGGGACCACTGAATTGGAGACTCATCACCACTCAGGTCAAACAGTAGATTGACAAGAGCTAGAGTTGAGCTTCCATTTCTTTTGTCTTCTGTATCAGTGGCTCTCATCTTTGGTTATGAGTCTGAATTATTACCAATACAGTTGACAAACAGAACAGTTCCCTTGATTCCACCTTGCAAGATTCAGATGCAATACCACTATGGTGTAGCCCCAGTGTTCTCCTGGGCAAAAGCTCCCCAGAGAGACAATGAAGTGAGCACTGTTTTATGGATGCTTTTCCATCACCGCCAAACCACAGGCTTTTGAAACAATACCACTACACTTTCTTTTTCTTGTTCATATAATAGATCACATTGCTAAAGAGGTGCCCGTATAAGAATGCATCTATATGCTTAACAAAGTAGCCATCCATGGTGAGTGGGGCAGGAGGAAGGGAAATGGGGAAATGTGAGAGAAATCTTATTAAAACTGTTATCATCGGGCTCCAGGCCAGGGAGTAAAGGTCCATTGTTGATCAAAATAAGCCTCCCAGTAGGTAACTTTTATACTTAATGGCAGACACCAGCGCACGCACACACATTCTATTTCAAATTATTTTGCCACTTCTCCTTCCCTAAAAATATGTTGTTACAGAGAATGATCACAGAGCTTATTAGGAAGCAGAACCGCCATCCCCCCTCTTTATGACTTGAGGTTAAAAACCCTACTGACTTGGCAGTTTTAGTAGTCATTTTTCTAAAAAAAAAACACATAAATAAAACATAAAAAGAAGTAAATAGAGAGAAAATAGTGAAAACAGTGTACTTTGGAACAAACCCTGAAAAAACTAATGTCATAATTCTAATATTTAAGAAAGCAATATTAAGACCCAATTCATGAGCTTGTGTTACTGAATATGGCCACACTTGGCTACTGAGTAATTGAAAAGTGATGAGGATCACATGTTTACATGATAATAATTTGAATATACTGGATTAAACAAAACATTCGTAAAATTTCACCTGTTTCTTTTAACTTTTTAAAGTAGTCATGTTGTTAGAACATTCAAAATTATGTGGCTCTACTGAGCTATTTTAAGCCTTGCCTGCCTTCTAGTGTCAAAATTTAAGCAATGCAGGAAAGTCTTTTGTCAAAACTTTTTTGTTAGGTGCCATTGAGTAGGGTCCAACGCAGAGCCACCCTCATGCAGTTTTCAATGGCTGATTATTTTGGGATTGCTTCCGGAGTAGATTGCCACATCCTTCTCCCATTTGTGTGGAGCTATCTGTTTATAATTCATTGTAGTCTACAAAGTAAAACTAGAAACTTACACATGCAGCTTTATAGTCAGAATCAATACATTATTTATAGTTAAACTGCATGGAAAAAAATCCCATATTAGAAATTGTATGTCCCACTCAATTGTTATCTTTGAAAGAAACAGAGGGTCCTCACAAAAACTGAGAGCAAAAATAATCCATTCAAAACTATCTTCAGAGTGATAGAGGACAGAAACATAATCCCAAACTTGAAGGCAACAACTACTCTGAAGAATTCATCCTAAATTAAAAATTATACAAGGTGGTGGTGCACGCCTGTAATCCTATCAACTCAGAAGGAGGAGGCAGGAGGATAGTGAGTTCAGTGCCAGAGGAAGCCTGAATATCTCAAGATAAAAAAAAAATTTTTAAGAGGATATGGGGTTCATTGTCCCTCAATAGCGCGCGCGCACACACACACACACACACGCGCGCGTGCGCGTGCGCAAACCCCACAAGGCACCAAAAAATGCAATGACAACACGTATATTTTGTCATCATTTATCACAGAGACAACAGAAAACTTGAATTTCCATACATTTAAGCAGTGCAGAACCTCTATGAAGTGGAATACATTCAAAAGAAGGCAGGTCTCAATAAAGAAGACCAGCATGTACCGAGCAATTACTAGGCCGCTGGGTTCTTGGCACTCAGCAGACACCAGCTGACTCTGCACTACAATGCCATGAGGATTATTTTCATTTTTGTTCATTATCCCCATTTTACAGAAGAGACTGAGACCTACAGAGGTTCCAGAACTCATCCAAGTACATGAGGAGCCAAGCGAACTCTAAGCTGAAGCTGCCTGCTGTGCCCAGAGCAGTAAACCCCTGCCTCTGACCAAGCACCTGTCAGCATTTGTGAAATGCACCCAGCCACCCGCTAGCTCCCAGGCGGGCTGATGTCACACACCTCGCACAACTCTCCACAACTGCGCAGTCCCTGGCTCAGGGAGGTGCCTTCTCAGATCCCATGCAAGGCCAACTGAAAGGGACCTTGGCACCCCTGGGCCACTCCGCTACCCCCTTTGGCTAAGGGCTTCTCTCCTCCTTTAGGTTTGAGCTGAAAGTCCAGTGTTCACAAAGTGACTCTTCATTCTCATTACCTTTTAGAACACCGAGAAACAAGCGTTTTTCCTTGTAGATCATAAAGCCTCAGACCCTGACGGCACAGGTCATATCTCCCCAAACAGACGCCCGGAGTCCAGCCGCCTGAATGTGTGGTTTTTCAGGCTCCTTCTCGTCTGGATGCCTCTGAATATGAAAACAGCTTCCATTCATTGACTGTTTACTATGCTAGTCCTTCGGCTTGCTTTTTCTTAGTCATCCCAATACCCACATCTTAGATGATGAAACAGGTTCAGAGAGGTTAAGTAGCCTGGACAAAGCCGCGCAAGCAGGATGTGGAAGAACCAGAATTATGTTCAACTCCAGACCCTCCACATTTGGTTTCCTCTGCTACCTCATCGCCAGGTGTGCACCAATTTTCAGGATTTTACCCTTAAACTGGGTATGTTAAATAGTCTCCAGGCTCTACAGCTTGTGGAGAACAAGGCCAGTCCAAGTCATACACAGAGCTCACTGGAGGAAGTGAATTATTAAAATGAACCTGGATATCAGTGGCAACCAAGTTACCAACACCCTCAGCTCCATCAGCAAAGTAGCCATGTCTATTTTTAAAGGGAAAAATTTACATTGTTCAAGTGTCCAGATATTCCCAGGAATAAATCTCAAGGCTGTAGTGTACTTTGTGTCCCAATCTTACTGGGTCTCAACAGGATGAAACTTTCAAAAAGATCTCTAAACAGTCAATTCCTCAGACACTTGTTGTTGTAGTTAGGTGCCATCGAGTCAGTATCTGAGTCATAGTGACCCTCTGTACAACAGGGGAAACACTACTGTAAGTGCTTCTCTGCTGTTCATAGGGTTTTCCATGGCAGATTGATTTTTGGGAGGGGGTTGCCAGGTCCTTCTCCCAAGCCTACAGCTTCTGGTGTTCCCAGGTGGTCTCCCATCCAGGTACTAACCAGGCCCCACCCTGCTTAGCTTCCAAGATCTGACGGGATCGGATGCCACAGGGCTACAGCTGCAGGCTCAGACACTTGAGGTTCTGAAAATGCCTTACAGCTGGCTCTTTCCACTGAGCTACCTTTGCTGCCATCTTGTGGAGAAATGGTGTTACTTACAGGCCCCCAAAAAAAGGAAGCAAGGAAGCAAGAAAGGAAGGAAGGAAAGAAGGGAGGGAGGGAGAGAGGGTGGGAAGGAAGGATTATTGGTTAAGAAAGTCGCCCTGTCTTTCTTAAGAGAATCGACCCTGCCAATTGGTGCCTTCACCTTCTCTGTGGATTTGGGCTACCAAAGACCTAAGTGTTCTCTTGATCCATCAGTAAGGCAACAGAATTCTAAAACAACAAAAGTGGTCTTTTATATTTTATAATTCATTAAAAATACTACCTCTGGGATCAGGTGGAAGTATATTAGTGCCATTTTCCTTAAGGAAAGATTCCCACCAACTATCCTGTGAAAATTAGGTGAGTATTTTAGTTTTTATTTTTTTAGTGCTCTAACTAAACTTGAATTTTCAATCCACAACACCCTCCATCTTCCAAAACTAGTGACAGACTCCCATCTTCTTCCACCCTGCCTCTATCTTAGTCAGCTGGGTAGACATGGGTTGTAAAAATACCTCTTTGGTTATCCCCAAGCCACTCCCCCAGTGCAAGCCATTAAAAGCATCCAGCAAACTCCTATCTAGGGTTCCATAAGGCCACAGCTCCCCTCACTGGCCAGCAGTAGCACACAGCTCCAGGAACAAGGTCAAGGGCCTTTCTGGACACTCATACCCAGGCTTCTGCAGGTCACTCTGCAACTTCCACTGTTGGGCATCTCTGAGGCATGCACACAGTGGGGTTAAGATCTGACTAGTTTCCCAGCATCAGAGTACACAGCCCCTACCTGGTCTGACCCCCAAGTTCTCTATCAACTGAGCACTACCCTTGGGAGAAAGTGCCCCATGGCCACTGTAATAATCAAGCACTTTCTTCTCCTGATGGTCACTAGAGAAAATTCACAGCAGGGAATGGGAGTGGTGGGAGGAGCAGGAAGGAACAAGGGCAAAGATGGTCCACACCCTCCAGTGTCCTCAGTTCAGCAAGAGCTTCCACAAATCAACAAGAATAAAGCCAATTGAGAAATGGATAAAGGATAAAGTGGTTCATCAATATATTGAGCCTCAGTCAAAAAGAGATGCAAGTCAAAACAATCAGACAGCAGCAGTTTCCATTGCAATTATTGGCAAAAATTTAAATAGCACCCAGAGTTGCAGCTTGCATGGAAAATCAGGCATTGCCATTTGTATTACTGTTAGTGAAAGTATAAATGTTTCCAAAACTTCTGGAGAACACTCTGCCACTCTTAAAATGCATAACATACTGTGTCTGAGGCTACAGGATACTTGGCAAAATTCATGTTCTCCTCTTCTTTCTGGGCCCACAACTGCAGTATGTTTCCCAGCCTGCCTTGGGGTCAGGTGTGGTCACATGACTAAGCCCTAGCCAATAGCAGGACAGCACAAGTGATGCCATCCACACCTAAGCCTGCTTCATTACTACCTCCCAGGTAGACCTCTCCATACATCTTTTCCCCTCCCAGCTCGCTGGAATGGAGACCACTCCAGATCAACCTTGAAAGCCAGACATTGAATTTCACAGTGTTTCCACCCACTATGGGTTCTAAAAGACTGCAGATGAGGAAGACCATGCAGCTGATGTTATTTACCCACTCAGTACTCAGAAGCAAGAAATGAAACATGTTGGAGCTAAGAGTTGGTCTGTTTTGTCTAATTGATACAGCACACCTACATGTACTTTAACTCAGCCATTTCACTAGCAGAAGTGCTTCTGAAGTCAGGACATAGGCCCTTGCACAAGGCTAATAACAAGCTAACTTAATCCAAACTGGGAGTGACCAAATAACTTATAGTACATCCATTCAATAGGTGACTATGTGGTGTTAAAAGAGCATAGTGTTAAAGGGAGATGGGTCATCATACCACAGAGACACCTGCATCTCCATGTTCAATGCAGCACTTTTCACAATAGCAAGGATATGGAATCAGCCAAAGTGCCCTTCAACAGAAGAATGGATAAAAAAAACTATGGTATATATACACAATGGAATACTACTCAGCAATCAAGAAAATTGAAATAAGGTCATTTGCAGCAAAATGGATAGAATTAGAGAAAATTATTTTAACTGAACAAACACAAGCTCAGAAAGAGAAACACCACATTTTCTCACTCATATGTGGGAGTGGAATCAAAATTATAAGAAGAAAAAATCCTATTCAAAGGTCGGATCAAAATAAAAGGGGGGGAAAAAAGATTTTTAAAAAAAGAGCGTAGTGTTGTCGTTGTTGTAAAGTGCCATAGCAACCCTATGTACATCAGAACCAAACACTCCCAGACACTATGCCATGCTCAGTACTATGTCAATGCTTCTCTGCTATTCATAGGATTTTCAATGGATGATTGTTTTGGGAGTAGGTTGCCGGGTCCTTCTCCCAAGCTTACAGCACCTGGTGTTCTCAGGCAGTCTCCCATCCAAGTGCTAACCAGGCCCAACCCTGTTTAGCCTCTGAGATCAAACAGGATCAGACACCAGAGTGGTATGGCAATGACATAAAATGAGTAGTAGAGATCTATAAATATCCAAATGAAAATATCTCCAAACTCTATTGTTAAATGGTGGGAGCAAGCTCCAAGAGAGTACATAGTGATATATAGGTATAAATATACTGACATATGCATTCTGTTTTTCTAGGATAGCCAACCAAAAAAAAAAAAAAAGAGGATGTACTGTCATATATGCCTATATTATTTGAAATTTTTACTACCAGCAGAAAACTATGTAACTGACCACATGACAAATAAACAAGATTAATCGGTCCATTCATAAATACTGCTTTAGCACCCAGTATATTATAGTCATCAGGGCACAGCTGAAGGGACTGGCAGAAGAATAATGGTGAGGGCCAGTAATTGTGAAGGCAAAGCACACTTATAAAAGAGGACTGGCCAGGCTGCATGCCGTCTGTTAGAGAACAGTGCCCCCTGTAGGCAGGAGTCAGCCCTGCTTTTGATGTGGAGAGATGTTGTTAGGTGCCATCTAGTGGAGTTCCACTCATAGTGACCCTATGTACAGCAGATAGAAACACTTCCTGATTCTGTGCCAGGCACACAATCTTATTTATGTTTAAGCTCATTGTTGCAGACACTGTGTCAATCCATCTGGTGGAGGGTTTTCCTTTTTTTTGTTGACTGCCACTCTCCCAAACATGATGTCTTTCTCCAAGAATTGATTAAATTCCAAAAAGATGAAAGAAAACGGATCCCTAACAGCCAGAGAAACCAGACACAGGAGCAAGTGTGCTGAGAATCCAACATCCAGAAATTCTAGGATGCAATTGTCCTTTCTTTAGCTGGGTTGACTGAGGCTTTGCTGTAATCACTATCCCTATTGTATGTCAAACTTTCCCTGGTATGGAAAATACTGTCTGCCTTTCTTGGGTACAAACCCAATCTTAATTTAGATTTAGCCATGGAGTGCTCCCTTTCCCAAATCTGGGGGGGAGGTAGGGGGTGTAAAAAATAGGGGTTATCACACATAAAAATGGAAAGTTTGGTTGGTCGTGTCCTTTGTTACCTTCAAGTTTTAATCACTTGTCAACACAATCCCCCACGGGCTGGCTCCTGGAAATCTGCTGTTGATAACAGGCCTCACTGGAATGATTTGCTGTTCACTAGCCTGACTCTCAACCTCCACTTGAGAAGAGAGATGTGTATTAAACAGATAAGACTAATGACTTCAAACGCCTTGTCCTCATGAACAAACTCCTCAAAAGACAATACCGCCATGGGCCTCCATGAAGCCAAACAGTATTGATTTTATGCTGACTCCTTGAAACTTCAATCACTGTATTTTTCATCTTCTTTGAACTATTGCTTGAGGAAGGAAAATTGAGTTAGGAGAGATTTCAGAAATTATCTCAAGCCTAAAATTACAGCAAAGCTTAACATACCACAGTATGGGACAGGAAAGCATGGCAGGCTGTCTACGAGGGAGGAGAGATATCTCATGAAATTTTCCACACACAAAGATCTTTGGAGAGAGGATTTACACTTCAGACATGTACATGATTTATAGTTCACACTTCCCTTTCTCTTCTTTGAGACAAGGTCTCACTATGTAGTCCAGACTGACTTCAAACTCTCCATCCTCCTGCCTCAGCCTCCTGATGCTGGGATTACAGACATGCACCACCACACCCTGCTTCTTGCCTCCCTCCTTACCCAAAACATAAAACATTTCTAGTGCTGCCACACTTTGAGTTGCTGCAGTGGAATCACTAATGATTTTGCTGAGGCCACTGACAGAAAAAAAAAAAAAAAAAAAACACCTACGAATTAAAAAACAACTCACTGAGGAGTTCCCAAGTCTGGGTCACCCTACACAAAGATATAACAAGGAAATGTGGGGAGAGAATCACAAGCTTTCATACACACACACACACACACACACACACACACACACACACACACACAGAGAGAGAGAGACAGAGAGAGAGAGAGAATACTTAGCTGATGGTTTTAATCTACTTTAAAAATAAGCAAGCTACTCAGGAGGCTGAGGCAAGAGTTACCTGGAAATTCAAGGCCAGACTGGCAAAACAGCACATAGAAAGAAGAAGAGAGGAGATGAGAAGGAAGGAAGGAAAGGAGGAAGGAAGGAAGGAAAGAAAGAAAGAATGAAAGAAGGAAAGAAAAAAAAGAAAAGAAAGGGAGGAAAGGAGGAAGGATAAGCACAGTCATGAGTTTCATTAGAAGTTACCAGAATGACTGCCTCTAAAACTACAGACACATCCCATTGTAGACCCTATGGAAAAGTTAATGCTGCTTTCTCCTTTGTTTTTGTTTTTGTTGTTGTTAATCATTCCGCATCTTTTCTCCATATATCTCAAGAGGGTCTAAATTATCTGAACATTCCTTTCATGATAGCCCTTTAAGTGTTGACTGAAGTTTATCAATAAATATGTTCCCACTTCTAGGAAACTGCAAGAATCTATGCACACACACACACACACACACACACACACACACACACACAGAGTGCTGCTGGTTTTCTGTCATTCTTTGAGAAAAAGCACAACAAAAATAGAAATGCACCCAGGAAAAGTTAAAAAATAAAAGCCCAGAAAACATCATGAAAAGCTGTCCAGAGCGACACTCCCTCAGCAGCAAGCTGCTAAACTGTGCTCCTCATTCCACGCATTTCATGCTTCCTCGGTTATTTACCCACCATCCAAAACCCTTGTCGATTACCTGTGTGTGAGGCGTGGATTCTGACGTCTGAAAGGGTTTCATTAATTGATCTCAGCAGTGCATGATGAGCTTAAAGGGCCTACCTGCATGTCCCCGGAGGTGCTGGCTGGAGGCGGACATCAGCTTGCAGCACACCATTAACACGTAGGCCAGGAAGAGCCAGTGCCACAGGAACAGCGACTTAGCACAGATTCTCATCCTGGGGAGACACAACGCCCGAGTCAGTCGCTGGGCTCCTGGGGAAACATCAGCCTAGGAAGCGGAGAGAAGGCCCAGCGGGATCCCCCACACTTCTTTTCCCTCAAGAAAACTGAAGGCCAATCAAACTTCAATTTGCACTGAGCATCAACTCAATTCTCAACAAATATCTCTTATAATTAAGAGTTTTCTAACTCAGCGCCACCCATGCATGAGAAGTCTATTTGTGAATCCTCAAGGTATGGCTTGAGCTGGCTTGACAGAGCATAGGCTTGTTTGTTTCAGTTTATTTATTTAGCCATACTGGGGTGTGGGCTGAACCCAGGGCCTCACACATACTTTGCAATCACTCTGCCACTGAGCTACACCTTCAGCCCCTTTTTTATTTCCAGACAGGGTCTCATAAAATTGCACAGGCTGCCTCTGGCCTCAGCCACCCAAGTTGCTAGGATTATAGGCATGTGCCATAGTGCCAGGCTATATTCTACTTTATACTATGAAATTTTAAAGGTCCACTCTTAGAGTAGGATTGAAAATATACATTGCTTCCTCTGAAAGAATCCTGGAAATATCAGACACACAGTAGAAGAACTTTCTGATTTCTCTGACCATATAGTAAGACCCTCTGGTCTAGAAGAGAAGAATCACAATTTCAAAGTTTAAAGGGAATCAGGGGCAAGAAGAATTGAGGATAAAATGATTTAACTTAGCCAGGCATGGTGGCACACGCTTGTAAATCCAGCAGCTTGGGAAATGGAGGCAGGAGGATCGCAAGTTCGAGACCTGAGGCAGTCTGCATAATTTAGGGAGACCCTGTCTCAAAAAGTAAAGAAAACATGGGCT
>VMDO01005072.1:74268-116375 GCA_007922755.1 Pedetes capensis
AAAAAAAAAAAAAAAAAAAAAAAAAAAAAAAAAAAAAAAAAAAAAAAAAAAAAAAAAAAAAAAAAAAAAAAAAAAAAAAAAAAAAAAAAAAAAAAAAAAAAAAAAAAAAAAAAAAAAAAAAAAAAAGAAAGAAAGAAAGAAAGAAAAGAAAAGAAAAGAAAAGAAAAACAAAATTGACAACTTTATATGAATGGCCAGTATCAAAACAGTTCCTCTAAGATAATTCAATTCACAACATGGTTTCATGGATTATTTTAAAACAAAAGGAGTAAATAAAAAGAAAATACCCAAACTGCACTTTTGTTAGCCCCTAATTTTATGCACTTTTTTGATATTATAAGAGAATTGAATAGAACTTGATTTGCTTTTGCTTGTTCTGTTTTTTAACTTTTGAAGCAAAAGTCAGGGACTCTAGTGATATTAGACTGTGCCTAGAACATATGTCATAGTGTCTATTATCACCACCGTGGATGGAAGCAACCCTCCTTTTATATACGATTTTCCCTGGTGCCTTCTGGGGATTGGTTCCAAGATCTCCCACAGATATCAAGATCTGCAGATGCTCAGGTCCCTTCCATATAATGGCATAGCATTGGCATATAACCTATATACACCCTCTAGATAACTCATGATACCTATCACAAGGTAAATGCTGTAGAAATACTGGTGAGACACTATCATCTAGAGAATAAGGACAAGAAAAACATCTATACGTGTTCAGTACAGATGCAAATTCTTCTTCCAGTATCTTGGCTGTGCCCTTGGTTCAATCCAGAGATGCAAAACCCACAATAGAGAGAGTCAACTATATGCAAAATATATAAACACTCATGGGAAGAAGATAAAAAACATGGCACATAGTGCTGAGGTACTATCTGGGTAACCCCATGGGAGAGGAAGAAATCCTTTAAGGATGCCAGCTGCCAGCCCACCCATCCATTCTTCCACACGGGCCTGGATTCCCCACTTGAGGGCAAACACACCTCAGCCCCAGGACCCTAGCAACAATATCCCATGTTGTAGGCACAGGCTCTGCTGCCAGTCCTCTTCCTCAGCCCCTTGCAAGTTCCTCAAATGTTTTTGTTGTTAGGTGCCATCGAGTCATGTCCGACTCATAGTGACCTTCATAGGGTTTTCAATGGCAGATTGTTTCCGGATTGCCTTGGGAGTGGGTTGCCACATTCTTCTCCCATTTTTGCAGTGCTGGGAATCAAACTCGGGACCTCAGAGACTGCAGAGCAGCGCTCTACAAACTGAGCTAAATCCCAGCCCAGTTCGTCAAATAGATCTTGCTAAAAAGATGTCCTGTTGCTCATTGACCTGAGTCTGAATCTGCCTTTGAAGCAGCCAGGCCAAGGCAAGGCTCTAAGACCATATTTGAAGAAGTCCATGTTAAAGGTAGTACAAAGTATTGACCTCTTTTTGCCCTTTTAAACTGTTTTGAAGCAATTTTAAGCTGCTAAATTTGGTCATTTGTTGTGCCGCCCTAGGAAACTAACACTCCATTTATCCAACACCTTGCAATGCTCCCTGTCTGGGCCACTAATTGCTACAAGCTAAGAAGCTAAGGAACATGAGCTAGCCTGCAAATGTGTCGTGTTTGGTCTGCACTGTCTTTTTAAAACCAGTTAAATTAGCTGCCAACACATGAAATGTGCAGGCTGCTTATCAGAATCCAGCTTCTCAAAAAAGCATTCCTGGCACCCCTGGGCTCACATTTCTGTGGGAACAGGCTGGGTGGCAGCAGTTGCCCTGAGTCAGGTCTTTACATTCCCCACCACTTCCAAGTGCCTTAGCCCCAGCCAGCCCAACTTAGTCATTTGGATTTTTGCCCTTGGGTAAGAGGAAAAAGACATGTAACAATTAGATCAATAACTGATCGTGGGGTTAACAAGAAGAATTTTAAAACATCGTCTATGATACAAAATATGGGAGAAGGGCCTGGCAATCCACTCCCAAGGCAATCCCGAAATAGTCAGCCATTGAAAACGAGGGTCGCTATGAGTCAGATACTGACTCAACAGCACCTAACAACAACAACATGATACAAAATGAAAAACGGCACCTAACAACAACAACATGATACAAAATATCCCATAAAAAACTAACCAAATATGAAAATTCCTTAAATGATACAATTGACAGAGTTAAATAACAGTACTTCCAATTTGTGTTTGTTGTTGTTAGGTGCAGTCAAGTCAGGTCCGACTCATAGTGACCCTATGTACAACAGAACCAAACATTCCCCGACACTGTGCCATGCCCGGCAATGTCAATGCTTCTCTGCTATTCACAGGGTTTTTGACAGCTGATTGTTTCAGGATTATTTTGGGACTGGGCTGCTAGGTCCTTCTCCCATGTTTTAAGTGCTAGAGATCGAACCCACAGCCTCAGAGAGGGCAGAGCAGTGTGCTCTACCAACTGAGCTAAGCCCCAGCCCTCCAATTTGTGTAAGATCCATATAACATTTTATTTGTGGCCTTTTGAACTGCTTTAGGGTTGCTGTCCCCTTCATGCCTGTGCACTGAGGTGGGGGAGATAGACGATATACTTTGAAAACCTAAAACTCATGCAAGCATTTCAAAGCAGAGGGGCCAACATTTCTGTGCAAGTTGAGGATGCTGAGGATTTCTGAGGCAAATGATCAAACAACACAAAAATAAACATAAAATAATACAAAAATAGTTATCTCAGCTTTTGCAAGTTGAGAATCTGGTACATTCCAGCTGAGTCTTTTGCTCATCGAGGTGTCAGCTGGGTGTGTCTTCACCCAGAGGCTCAACTAGGGAGACATGGCCTCCAAGGGTCCTTGGGTTAATGGAAAAACATATTTTCCTGAGACTCTCTGATTGAAGTCTCCATGTTCTTGTCAATGAAGAGGAACCCTCTCAGCCCCTAGAGGCTGCATTCACATCTTTCCTGTATGACTCCTCCATATACCTATCACTATTTTAATCTGTCCTTTCAGGAAAAAAACCAATCCCTTCTTAGGGATCACCTGACTAGGGTCACCTTAAGTCAGTCCCCCTAGAATGAACTCATTCTGATTAACTCAAAGTATCTGAGACCTTAATAATATCTGAAAATCTCTTTATCTCTGTCTTTTATAACTGCAAGCTACTCTAAGGAGTGCATCCCATCCCATCATAACCACAGTCCCACCCACACTGACTAGGAGGAGATTGTCCAGCCCATGCACACAAAAAAGGGCAAATCTGCTGGGTGTGGTGGCGCATGCCTGTAATCCCAGCAACTCAAGAGGCAGAGGCAAGAGGATCACAAGTTCAAGACCAGAGGCAGTCTGCGTAATTTAGCGAGACCCTGTCTCAAAAAGTAAAAACATGGGCTGGGGGTACAGCTCAGTGGTACAGCACTTACAAAGCAAGCAAACGTGAGGCCCTGGGTTCAACCTCCAATAACACAAGACAAAAAGGATGGGGGCAAATCTTGGAGGCCAGTTTAGAATTCTGGCCCCTACCAAAGTTAAAGGGTCCACTTACAAAAATTTCTCCATATCTGAGGTCTACAGAGGTCCCAGAAGGTCCATGTATTTACTTTAACTGTTTATAGACCACAAGATTTTTATCCCCAAAAATGGATCAGAAGAAAACATTACCAAAAAGCAAAAGCACCCTCCCTGCTGCCCTTTTCTTGTCAGTGGTCCCTCATGGTCCCCTCAGACGGACATTTGGACCATCTCTCTGCTCAGCCCATGTAACATCTCTGAGCCCCTCAAGTTGTTTGCGCTCCTAGTTAAAACCACGTGACTCAACCAAGCTCTGAAATTCCCTTTCTTGCTTTCAACCCAGTTCCTAATCCCCAGGTCCCCTACTGGCTTCTCAATTCCTCTATCCTCATCTGAGTATCATTAAATAACAGTCCCTGCTTGGTGGCCTGGCTCCCCTCCACACAATGTCCTACCCACTTACAGTCTCCAACCTCAGGTGGTGTCTGAGTTCCCTGAACCACCCAAACTTATCTGCATGGATTTAACCAAATTTAGAGACTATATTTGGGCTCCCCAGGAAGCCAGCTCTGAGATGGAAATTGGTGTGTGGAAGATTATGAAGGAGTGCTACTGGGGTTGTCACCTGGGGGGTGAAGGGAACAGAGGAGAGGAAGGGTGAGAAGTGAGGAAAGAAAGCAGGGCAGAGGGAAGAAAAGGCCACACACAACCCTAGGGACAGGTCCAACACAGATATGCTCCTTCTTCATGGTCCCAAGTTGGGGTGAGGGGCCAGGCCTTTACACTCCCATGTTGATCAGTCATTGCCTATGAGCGACTCCTGAAGAGGGTCATTTGGGAGAGATGGATCTTTTAGGTGAGGGCAATTCACAGAGTGAGCTGACAGCTGGGAGCCAACCTCTGGCAGAGGTCCCAACCGTGGAGGGAAGAAACCCTTCACTCCTGAAGGGGGTCTCAGCAGTGCATCAGTTTACCACTGTCCACCTTCATAGAAGATTCCATGGCACATGAGTAAGTGACTTTGAGGGGATGTGGAAGTCACCCTCAAGAGAAGACCTGTTCTCTAAGGCACAAAAAGCTCATTCCATGTTCACCAAAGTGTGATGTGAAGAGATGTTAGGCTTTTCTTTGTTTGTTTTTGGTTTGTTTTGGACTAGGGTGAAGGCCCCAGCAGCCCACTATTGAAATAATTAGCCACTGAAAACCCTATGAATAGCAGAGAAGCACTGTCAAAATATAGTGCTGGAAAATGAGCTTTCCCCAGGCTGGAAGGCATTCAAGAGACTGGGGAAGAGTTGCCTCCTCAAAATAGAGTCAACCTTAATGACAGGAATGGAGTAAAGCCCCTGGGTCCTCCTTTTGTTGATGTGGCATGACTCAAAATGAGAAGAAACACAGTGACTGCAACATTGGGATCAAACACAAAAAGATCATGTGCATGGTATAGTTTTGGGTTGTGTTTCGTTCGCTGTACACAGGGTCACTGTGATTTGGATCCAAGATGGCACCTAACAACAACAAAACTACTGATAGAGCGAGGGTTAGATTTGAGAATATACAGTACATGAGCTCCACCCTGTGGCAGCCTGGGTCTGTTTTGCCTTCCGCTCCATTCTGTCCCCTTCCTCTGTATTGAGGGCTGGAGGAGCAGACCTCTAGGCTGCACTTCTCAGGCTCTGGGTCAGCTGGCTGCTAACTAAGCACTGGCTAGAATCCGGGGGGCAGGATAAAGGGTAAGGTCCATGTATTTCTCCCACCTTCTACACGTTGGGCAGCATCCACTGAGTGGCCATTTCTCCTCCATAGCTTCAGCTCCCACCGGAAGGGCCCACCATGGTTCTACCTTGCACAGAAGTCCCCTTCCCCTAGATGCTACCCAATGCTATTTCTTTTGTTCCACCAGCATAGCATAGTAGTGGCTTCCAGAGGTTGCTAATTTAGGGCTGCCTCTCAATCTTTGGTTGGCTTCTCTGACTCTCCCATCCATCATATATATATAACCTAAACCCATTTCCAAGTGTTCCACATAATCAGGATGGTTTCTGCTTCCCTAGATGGACCCCAACAACAAACTCCCAAAATCAAAGGACTCAAGGGCAGACCTTCCAAATCCCAGGCAATGATCCCTCATTCATCTTCTTACATGAATAATTCTATGTACCAGGCTCCTGGGCGAGTAGCAATAAGTTCTTTGTCCCTAAAATCAGGATTTACTTGAAATGGCTATGATCCCCCAGAGAAGTGCCAGGGTGGGGTGGTGAGGGGATGCAGGACTGTTCAGCAGTAATTGTGAGTCTCCTCACTTTTTTCCCTCAATGAATAAGCCAAAGCACTGCCTTGCACGTTTAGATGATTTCCTTTCGAAGACGAAAGCTAAAGTTAAAAGAATGGCAATTCTTCAAATTCCCCAAAACTCTTATTTACAAAAGAAAAAAAAAAAAGCTTTTAGAAATGTTCATCCACTCTCGGATACTCAGAGTCTGTTAAAATCATTTTACCTTGGAGACTTCATACGATGTGGTTCCAGTCAAACACAATTATTCCAAAATGTATTTCAGCGTGACTCCAAATTTCCATTTGTAGCTAGGACCAACCATTTCTGCAGTTCCAAAACACTCTCTTGGTTTGGAAGACCTGTTTTTAAGAAGACAAAAAAAAAAAAAAAAAGAAAAGAAAAGAAAAGAAAAATAGGAATCGATTAACATTTTAATGTTGAAACAGGCTTCTAGTAGCAAAATAATATGTTTTCCTATGATGCCTGCAATTTCAGCAAGAGGTAGACAGCCAAACACTTCCATATTATGACCCAACATAGGGGGGAGGGGATGCAAAATTCCACAGTCATTAACAAGCCACCTATTAGTGGACACAACACTGTTTTAAAGTAGAGGCACCTTCAGCAGCAAAGGTATTCACATTTTGACAGAGGGCTTCAAACCATTCAAGACCCATGATGTCCCTCTCCCCGTTTTACTGGCCATTGGATAAAAAAGAGTTAGAGACATTCTATTCCCCAAAGATTATGCAATTTGCCCAAGCACAGTGCAATGAAAAGCCAGACTGAAGATCACAATTCTCAGAGTTGGAGGATGGACACCTGACCCTAATACTAGGTAATCACGAGGTAGCTTTTTGAAAAATGTTAATGAAAGAGAGAAAGAAAAAGTCCTTCCAACATAATTCACCTTATGAAAATATAAAGACTTCTTGTAAATATGTCATTGATACTGAACACCCTCCACCAATGCACCAACCTAAAAGAACTTTTCCACCTAATGAAATCATTTTTATAAGAAGGAATTGGATAATTCTAAACCAAGGACATCTTAAGAACAAGTAGAATGTGCAATACACTACTTTTAGTGCTGCTACGTTAAATATGCCTCCTTCAGTGGTAGAGATCAGAGAAAAATAATAATATGTACTAATAAATATTGACATTTAATAAATTTGATATTGCACATATCAAAGAAATTTTTGAAATGCAGTCATGTATATATATATATATATTTTTTTTTTTGGCAGTACTGGGTGGGTGAACCAAGGGCCTTGCACATATTTTGCAAATGCTCTACCCCTGGGCTGCACCTCTAGACTGTTTTTATTTTTGAAACAGAGTGTCACAGTATGCCTCTAGCCTCAAACCTGAGATCCTCCTGCCTCTGCCTCCTGAGTCTCTGGGATTATAGGTGTGAGCCACCACACTTGGTAAGTCTCATTACTTTTGAGTCCTGGTGAATCTCTTATGAATCCACCACCAAGTACAACAAAGATTTTTCTCTTTAGATAACCCAAAGGTAATTCTCCAAGTTTGACTGGAGAATACTTCAGGTAATAAACTTTAAGATTTACCCTTGGGTCTAACAGAAAGAAGGAATATACCTGGAAAGATTTGTCCAACAAGAAGAAAATGGCTTTGAACAACTGTATACATATGAGTTGCACAGAGGAAAACAACCCCAAAACAAAAACACCTGGAAAATGTTCCTCCCCAGATTCTCCAGCTTTATGAAGTATCTGTGTCCTTATGTCCTCCTGAAGGCATGATGTGACCTGCTGTCACTAAGAACTACAGTGTAATTTATCATAATGAATTCCCCACACAGTCGAAACAAAAATGACCTTTCCTCAGTAATATCTTGTTTTCTTCACACAAAAGGAATCACTGAGTATTCTTTTTATAATTCATTTTGTGAAAATGGAGCCAGGCTGGGCACTGTGGCTCACATCTATAATCCCAGCGACATGGGAGGTGGAAGCAGAGGCAGGAGGATCACAGGTGTGAGGTCAGAGGCAGGCTGTGTAATTTATAGAGAATTTGCCTCAAGATAATATATATATGGAGGCTGGGGCTGCAGCTCAGTGGTAGAGAACTTGCAAAGTATATTTGAGGACCTGAGTTCAGCCCCCTAGTACCACGTAATAAATTTAATTTAATTTAAATTTAAAAATGGATCCATCAGTGAGAGGGAATGTGATCTTATAGTTCATATGCCAGACCAGGAGCCAAGAGTTTAACTTTAGGCTGAGCAGTAACTCATTCAGGCAGATTTTCCCAGAGTGTATCTTAGGCACTTCCATAAAAGGATTAACTCTTCCACATCCCTCTAAACTTTCATATGTTCAAGACCACCCATGATTTTGTGCATGGCACCCAAAGCATTCACTTGCTGTCATTTCATTTCTCCCTCTGCTTTTCTCAACTTTAACATAGTCTGTCAGCTTCAAAGTTCATTTATTTTTAATGAACTTTCAGAATTCTCAATGATGAAAGACATTTCCCACATTTAGCCTTTAAAAAAACACTTTTAAAAACACATCTGGTCATTCTCAGAATGAACTAAAAAGACACAGACAGCATTTGGATGCTGGGCCACATTTTTTATCTTTTACCTGTTATGCTGGAATTATGTGGAGACAGTCACTTTTTTACTACAAAAGAGCAGAAGCTCTATGTATGTTTCCTGGTACCAACAAACTTTGAGGTTCCCAGGCAGAAGAGATTATTCTTCAGATGTTTAATTTATTTCTGTGTTACACAGAAAAGATTTCTGCCTACACTTCAGTTTTCATCAAAGAAATAGAGAGGCTATACCTTTCTTTTCTCTTGATCTACCTACCTCCTCTATTAGTGGGGTAAAATCCTAAGAGAATTATTCTTTCAGAATATAGTCATTCACTTGTAGTCGAGCACTATTGAACACCTCCTATGGCATGATTGCCACATACCCTTCACTGTACACTTGGCAATGCATTCAGCTCCATGGTCTGTGAATCCTAAAAATCTAAAAGGATGAAATTTATCAGTCCTTTTAAAAATTGCCTATAGCCATACCACCCAGGCATCCAATCCCATCTGATCTCAGAAGCTAAGCAGGGATTGGGCCTGGTTAGTACTTGGACAGGAGACCACTTGGGAATACTGGGTGCTGTAGGCTTGGGAGAAGGACCTGGCAAACCACTCCCAAGAAACAATCAGCCATCAAAAGCCCTGTGAATATCAGAAAAGCACTGATATAGTGCTGGGCATGGCACAGTGTCAGGCAGTGTTTCATCTGCTGTACATTGGGTTGCTCTGAGTTGGACTCGACTTGACGTCACCTAACAATAACAACTTTTAAACTTGGAAGACAGAGTGACTTTATACCTTGCTCTGATCCTGACAGAAAAAAAAAATCAGACAAACTCAGATTTTAGGGTGATTTTGCAACGTAATTATTCTGTATTCTTAATAAACATCAAGGTCATGAAAGACCAAAACTACGAAACCTGAGAAATATTGCAAATAGGAAAGGTGAAGCACATTAACTGAATGCAATTATGATCTACATTTTCCCTTAGACAAGGAAAAATTCACACATTCATTCTCAGAGCGAGCTTCATGGACACTTGCATATGCAGCGCCATAAAGGACATTGTTGTTAGGTGCCATCGAGTCGGTATCCAACTCATACCGACCCTCTGTACAACAGGGGAAACACTATTGTCAGTGCTTCTCTGCTATTCATAGGGTTTTCAATGGCAGATTGATTTTTGGGAGGGGGTTGCCAGGTCCTTCTCCCAAATAAAGGACATTACTATGACAATAATATCCAAATATAGTCTGTAGATTAAACTATAACATTGAATCAACATTAAATCTCCCGAGCTACACAGAAAATTACACACCAGCCCAAAATACACAGTGAGATCCTGTCTCAAAATAAAGTAAAAACGAACAGGCAACGTGGCTCAGTAGTTGAGCACTTTACCCAGTACACTTGAGGCCCTGGGTTAAATCCCCAACACTGCTGAACAAATAAATAAGTACATAAGATAAAATATTAACTCAAAAATAGGGCTTATTTATACCCACATATGGTATGCAAAAAACAGGAGAAAGGCATGGCAATCCACTCCAGAAGCAATCCTGAAATAATCAGCCATTGAAAATCCTGTGAGAGGGCTAGGAGTCAGACTCAACTCGACAGCACCCAACACCAACATGGTATACGAAGGATAAGTGACTTGTCCAATGTCACTCAGTAAGTAGCGGCAGAGCCAGGATTCCTAGTCCAGCCATCTGGTACCAAGGTACCTAATGTTTGAATTCTAGTAAAAATATTTCCAAAAAGTTTCGGTTTCTTTCTAGGCTTGAATAAATAGGCTGAAAATAAACTCATCTTTTTTCAGGGTTTGAAGATACTGGTCATCAGCCTCAAGCTAAAAATTAAGTCTGTGGCTAAATCTGCATTTATTAGCACAGCCTGAGATCAAGCCTACAATGGTTTGTGTTAATCCCTAAATAAATTCTGCCTCATCTTGAGAAGCTTGTGAAAGACAGTGATGCAGGTTTCTGATCTACTGCAGATTCATTAAAAGCTAATGTCATTCCCCAAATTAACACCCAACAGGCAAGAAATTTAAAGGTCCTGAGTACTTAAGCCACCATTTCTCAAACAGGTAGAAAACAACTGCACTTCCGATCGGAATTCTCTAAAACATTTATGTGGAAATACACCAGAGCCAGAACATCCCATTGTTGTTGTTGTTAGGTGCTGTCGAGTCGGTATCCGACTCACAGCAACCCTCATAGGGTTTTCAATGGCTGAGTGCTTCGGGATTGCCTTGGGAGTGGATTGCCAGGCCCTTCTCCCATTTTTGCGGTGCTGGGAATTGAACTCGGGGCCTCAGAGACTGCAGCGCAGCACTCTACCCACTGAGCTAAATCCCAGCCCCAAGAACATCCCATATGAGGCCTAAATTACTTTTGCTGGTTTCTGAAACAAGACACAAAGGCATGTATCCACTCGAACTCACTTTATGCCACAGTTCAATTCAGAAGCATTTTTGCAACAATACAGTGAGGCAGAATCTTGCTTAACAGCAAACAGTCCAAGCTACTTTTCCGGCCTGCCCACTCGCCCAGAAGATCTCCAAGGGCATCTTGCATCACCTCTAGAACAGGCAGGGTGAGATAATTAGCTATTTCCAGACTCACCACCCATTCAGCTTTGACCTCCAGGGCTGAGATCTATGGGGATGGCCTGGTGACTTCTATTCTCAGCCGCTCGGGTATCAGGGTGCAAACAGGAGTAATTCTTCCAGCTGATGCTGTAAGAAGCGACACTTAGAGTTTGGACATGTGGTAAATCATTTTTCCACACTGATTTCCACTCAGGACAGAAGATGATGGAAGTGGAAAATGTTTCATAAATACATAACCTAGATTCAGGGAGCCAAGAAAGGGTCTTATGAGTGGAACTGGGAGGGGCAAAGACAGTCCCACGAAATGATCCTGAATTGGAACCTGCCTACGGAGAACAATTCATCACTCCTTCAGACAGAAATGAGGAAAGATGTTTCCATTTCCAGTTGCTTACATAGCACAACCACCCTGACCTGTCTTTGGAAATTTGCAAACAGCTTTCCCACCAAGTATGCATGGCCAAATGTAACCTCCCTGGACAGATTTATTCTGAAAGAAAACAGGTATTAATGAGCTTCTTACACTTAAGAGTCTGCTGATGGAAATAAATAGACTTAATAGGCTACCCTTGTTTATGCTGATGTATTTCAAGCAGTGTTACGTGGCTGAAGCCTCCAACAGCTTTCATTTATAATTATCACATGATGCGTGGAATTACTTTGCCATTTAGAGCATAGTCACTGTCCTATGTCAAAGCAGGCACATTTTTCTGCCAATATGCAGTACATACATGTGATAAGTTGGTTTTTTTATTGCTTGCTTTAAAACCTCGATGAAGAATTTGCTACTGGACTATTTTACAACATGCTGTATTATAAATCAGCCATTAAAGACAACTAGGTCTATTAAAAATTAAAGAATTCTACAAACGGCATTTTAATTGCACACGTTAGCAACACCATCTGATTTAAACGAGGTGGTAGAGTCCTTTAAGAAGGCTCTTCTAGTCAGAGAGGATTTAAGTTAATTAAATGCATGTGCTATACTTGTGGCAGGTTCACACTGTCATTTGAAGAACTGAGAAATTCCTTAAAACCACCCAGCAGCTTTATTTCAGGGCAGACACACATTCCTTTCTAAGGGAGGTATGGTCAATTGGTGCATTTTGCTAATGAAGAAAATCTCCAGTCTTTTCTGACCATGAAAGTACAAAAACAATCACTGCTAAGTGGCAATGTTTGAGAGCCAGTACACATAAAACAGAGAAAAACAACCAGCAAGTGACATAAAATGAAAGGCACTCACCGAATTCAGTGACACTCAGAATGGCATCACTGCTTGCTGTCCAAGTGAAATTAACCAGGTCTGGGCTGAGCAAACATGACCAGTAATGGCAATTTAACCATAAATCTCTCAAGGCCCAATTATCCTTCCTGCAGAGGGTTGATTTCTTTTCATTAGGGCAGTTTATAATTGAAAATTTTCCCCTAGTCTCTCATTTTTCAAATAATCCAAAGAGCATCCAAGGATTTTATTTAACATAACAAATGGCCAACAAAATGTTGGAGATCATGGAAGTGTTGCCAAACACTTGATCTTTTTTTTTTTTTTTTTTTTTTTTTTTTTTTGTAGTACTGGGGGTTGAACCCAGGGCCTCCCACTTACGTGCTTTGCAAGTGCTGGACCACTGAACTGCACTTCCAGCCCATTTTTCTTGTTTTTGTTTTTTTTTGTTTTTTTTTTTACTTTTTGAGACAGGATTTCACTAAATTAGGCAGCCTGCCTCTTGCAATGATCCTCCCACCTCTGCCTCCTGAGTCACTGTGATTACAGGTGTGCGCCACCACTCCCAGCTCACATCTTGAACTTTTATCCAAAAAGCTTTTATGGGGTATGATCTAACTTCTACATAAGGAGTATTCATAAAAAAATAAGTTGTAAGGAATTGTCAGGAACAGTACCTTCACTACCTCGCTCATTACCAAGCGTGGGTGGGGGTCTGCTGACTGACAACTAGTGAACTCCCAGAGGGGAGGGACCAGGTATTATCTCTCCGCCACCCCAGCCTCTAGGAATCTTATCTTGCACGTCATAGCACTCAAAGATGCTTTGTTAATAAATGAATAAATATAATCCTCCAGTTTCACTCCCACATGAATGGCCATTTAGTCTCTGCTGTTCCTGCTGTTGTTAGGTGCCATCAAGTCTGGTCCCATTCACAGCAATTTTGTATACAACAGAACAAAAAACTCCAGACAGTATGCCATGCCCAGCACTATGTCAGTGCTTCTCTGCTATTCATAGGGTTTTCAATGGCTGATTGTTTTGGGGAGTGGGCTACCAGGTCCTTCTCCCAAGCCGACAGCACCCCATATTCCCAGGCGGTCTCCCTCCAAGGACTAATCAGGCCCAACCCTGCTTAGCTCCCCAAGATCTGAGGGGATAGAATGCCAGGGAGGTACAGCTGCAGGCCATGGACATATATATCCACTAAATTCAGCCACTGCAGGATTACATAGCAAGACAAAGCCCATTGAAGACAATATTTGCCACTTTAATCCATTGGTGGGATAAATACTCCTTAAAAGCTTAATCTAAACGTTTATTAAATTTTCAACCTTAAAATCGTCTTTTGTTTGACAACAGTGCCCTCTTGTGGGCAAAGAAAGGAAGCCTATTAACTGCGCTAACATGCTGATTCACAGTATGGACTTTTATTATGTTTTAATTCTGAATAAATCTATGTTTCTAAACAGAATGCAAACCATTCCTTAAAAAGACATCATATAAATAACAATATCACACCAAATAGGCTTACCAAAAAAAGTTAAAATATACCAACAGCTTCTAAATGAAATGGTAATTATTTCTACAGAAATCAATCCATAATAAATGCAAGCTTAATGGGATTTAGTATTTGTTGTTTCTCCCCATTATTTCTGTAACACAAGCACACATTACTGTCTATGAAAGCTCCTAAGCAATTTAAACATGCTCATGCTTGTAATCTCAGTGATTCAGGAGTGGGAAACGTGAGGATTGCGGGTTTGAGGCCAGAGGCAGCCTGCATAACTTAGAGAGACCCGGTCTCAAGATAAAAAATAACAAATGGACTGAGGGTGCTGTTCAGTGGTAGAGCACTTGTAAAGTATATGCAAGGCCCTGGGTTCAACCCCCAAGTAGCACAAGATTAAATAAATAAAAATTTTAAAATAAAGATGCTGAACACCCCCTGTTTATACTAAAAGGAGAAGGGCTCCTGTCACTGTATGGAGATGTGTTACAGAAAATTAAGAATAAGAGCAATTTTTCTCTATTCAGAAGTGACTGTCTAATTGGAGAAGACAAACTTACCTGGAGCAACCAAGGGGATACGTCATGAACTATTTGGTGGTGTCTTTTAGAATCATGAAAACAGAGACTTAAACCATATGGAGTTAGACCAGCAAGGACTGCTGTAGGCCAGGAAAACTTCCTGGAAGAGGCCACTGGACGAGAGTGAAAGGAAAGAAAGACAGGAGAGGAAAGGGGTTGAGGAAGGTTTGGAGTTTTGTTTGTTTATTTCTTTGAGGGGGAAGATCTTTACAAGGGTGGGTTTGTTCTGCTTTGATTTGACTTGGAGGGGCCACCAAGGGAGACCATAGAAAAAGGCAGCAAGGTGACAAACTACGTGGAAGCCCTGGTTATACACAGAAGTCACACAGAAGAGCTGAGCACAGTGCTCCATGGTCCATCTCCATGGCTGCCCGATTCCTCCCATAAGTTGGTTTTTGTTTGTTTGTTTGTTTGTTTGTTTTTGTGGTACTAGGAGTTGAACCTAGGGTCTTGTGCATGCTTTGCAAGTACTTTCCCACTCAGTTTCACCCTGAGCCCCTTTTTAATTTTGCCTTGAGCCAGGGTCTAAGTGACACAGGCTGCCTCTGGCCTCAAACCTGTGATCCTCCTGCCTCAGCCTCCCAAGTCTCTGGGATTATAGGCGTGAGCCACTGCGCCCAAGTCCACCAGCATTTTTGATCAACTCTTCTCACCGTCCCCTGTGTTCTGTGCACAGAAGAAAGAAAAAGTCCCAGGTTTGCTGGAGCTTGCCTTCTAGCATGAGGGACAGACACACAGGTAGGTAAGCTGAAGGAGCTAACTGTGGACCAAGAGGCACTACAGAGGAAAGGAAAGTGTGGTGCAGCCTGCCTGGGCCTGAAGAGAAAGAGGCTGCTCAGAATAGGGGTTCAGGGTCAGCCCAGCCTCTCTGACAGGTGCATCTGGTGGCCTGATGAATGATACAGTAGAACCTTCTGGAGGAAGGAAAAGAAACACCACGATGTGTTCAGGAGTACAGGGGGCTACAAGGGAATGAGCAAGGCAAAGAGGGAGGAGGCTAGGTCAGTCCTAGAGACAGATTATGTAGGAGTTTATAGATCACAGCACAGTGCTAGAATCTGATTCCAAAAGTGGTGTGAGTCTTACACAGAAGAGAAATAGGAAGTAGATGAAGTTTTCCCAGCACTCTCTAATTACTGAGTAGAGAATGGACTCTGACGGGGTGGGGGGAAAGAAGTGGTAGAAACTGGAGACTACTGCAATGGTCCTAGCAAGGAATGGTGATGGCTTGGAGCAGGATCATGACAAACTGATGTTCCAAGGGAAACAAGCACCTGGCACATAGGTTCTCCATAAACATGTGTGTGAGTAAGTGCTAAGTTCTCAATAAGAAGTACAAGGAAATGAATTTGGCCAGTCATCTGGGAAGAGGGAACCAATGAAGCCAGACCTCAATGATCCATTCTTTCACATACCCTCCTGGAACATTTCAAACACTCCATATGGGGCAAATTAATGAACTAACCACAAAGTTCAAGTTTCAAGTCTTGGGCTGGGGATGTAGCTCACGGGTAGAGCACATGCCTAGCATGCACAAGGCACTGAGTTCAATCCCTTGCACCATGAAAAGAAAAAAAGTGTTTCAAGTCTTGGCACCAAGAATACTAGTTTAATCTTCTGGACATTGTATAATCACACAATCAATTACATTTTTACACTTCATTGTGGCTCCTAGGAAGCTCAGAGCCAAATTTACAGTCCATTTTCAGTAAGTGGATAGGACCTTTCACATATCTTCTATATTAGTCTTTATTTTTTCCTCACAATTTTGGGTTGAACCCACGGTCTCATGGATGCTAGGCAAGTGCTCTCACTGAGCTATGACCCCCAATTTTATATTTTTAGAGCCAAGTGGCTCATTGTTTGTTTTTCTTTTTTCAGTGCTGGGGATTGAACCCAGGGCCTCACACAGGATGAGCAAATGCTCTACCAGGGAGCTACATCCCCAGTGCCCCCTCTTTTTCTTTTTTCTTCTTATTTATTTATTTAGTGGTATATTGCAAGTTGAACCCAGGGCCTTACACATACTTTTGCAAGTGCTCTCCCACTGAGCTGCACCCCCCGCCACTTTTTAATTTTGAGTCAGAGTCTTGCTAAGTTGCACAAGCTACCTCTGGCCCCAACCCTGTGATCATCCTGCATCCACCTCTAGGATTACAAGTGTGTACAGTGCCTGGCTTCCATATTAACCTTATGCTTTGTTGTTGTTAGGTGCCGTTGAGTCGTGTCTGACTCATAGCAACCCTTATAGGGTTTTCAATGGCTGATTGTTTTGGGATCGCCTCAGGAGTGAATTGCCACATCCTTCTCTCATTTTTGTGGTTCTGGGAATCAATCTTGGGACCTCAGAGACTGCAGAGCAGCACTCTACCAACTGAACTAAATCCCAGCCCAATCTCATTTCTCTCTCATTTCACTTATTATTTTTGAAGGCTCTCTTGGATACATTTTAGTGGAGACAAATATAAATACACCAATATATAAACCAGATACCCTGTGCATTAGCAGGTTCAAAGTTCAGCTCGCCCTACTTCTTTGTTGGCTCCCCTTTTCTCTGCCCATCCTGATTGACCCAAACTCAAGATTTTCACCTTAACCTTGTCCCCTCATGGCAAAGCATTATTGTCAAAGAATAAAATGAAAAATGTTACCTAGACTACACAGTACAGGAAGTAACAGGCAATGTATCACAACTATCACACTGGGGTGCAGTGATTTCCTGGTAGACAGGGAGGCGGGCAGGGGATGGGACAGAGGCCTGGGAGGGTTCAGGTAATAAGGTTAATAAGATTGTGAGGGAAGAAGGGTCAGTTCTTATAGGTTGAGGAGCAAGAGAAGAAGGTGAAAAGTGGACACGTCAGGAAGGGACCCCAAGGACATGTTTGACAGCTTCAACAAGGATGAGTGTTGGCGAGCAGTAATCAATAACCAATCACTGTATCTGAAATTGGGATCTACATCCTGCATGTGATCCAGGGACATGTTCACAGGCCCCCAGAAAATACTGAAAAGCCATATCTGATTGTTTTGCATCTTGTTTAAGTCAAGAGGAAAGAATCAAAGAACCTGCTATCATGATAATAATTAAGGGGCTGTATATTCAGGGTCCCACACGCTACCTCTCATTTCCTTTCATCCTCAGAACAGCCTCCCATGCACTTAGGCTGACTCCATTTTTTGTTTTTGTTTTTTAAACCTCCGACCGTTCAGCCATGCCACCCTGGCTCCTGACGCCATCTGATTTGGGAAGCTAAGCAGGGTCAGGCCTGGTTAGTACTTGGATGGGAGACCCCTTGGAAATACTGGGTGCTGTAGGCTTGGGAAGAGGACCTGGCAACCCACTCCCGAAACAACCAGCCATTGAAAACTCTATAAAGAGCAGAGAAGCACTGACATAGTGCCGGGCATGGCACAGTTTCAGGTAGGGTTCTGTCTGTTGTACATAAGGTACTGAGTTGGACCCAATTCAATGGCACCTAACAACAACAAGTAAAAAGGGAGAAAATGAGAAATTCTACACTTAGGTGAGGGCTCAAAACAAAGTAAGTGGTAGACTGAGGTTTCCAAACTAGGCTGGGAGATACCACCATCTGGGAAGAAAAGAGCGTGTGAAAAAAAGCCTCAGAAACCAGAGGGAGGGGTAAGGTGATCAACCAAGGCTGTCTAAAGACTGATGTTTAGACAACACAGAAAGTCCAACTCATACCACGTGCCTCAAGGATGGAGCCATTTAAAAACATGGAGCTCCCCCACCAACTCCTCCTAACTGAGGGAAGACTATGTTAAATTTCAGGCACACACCTATGTTTTCATATGCAAATTTTATGAAATGAATGAAATGCCCACCAAATATTTCCAATGGGAATTTTGCATCCATACTAAGACAATACTACAGCCTGGACTTTTTCTTTTCTTTTTTTTCTTTTCTTTTCTTTTCTTTTTTTTTTTTTTTTTTTTCAATTTGGAAAAACCTTTTAGCATTCACAGTTGTCATTTTAAGCTCCTCCTACAGTTTGACCTCACTGGCTCAGACAAGTCTCTGAGGCCACTCTGACTCACAATCTAAGAGAGAAATCATTGGCATTCATAACGCATGCAACCAGAACCCAAGTACTGAGAAATTTCTATATCAAGTCCACATTTCCACGCATGAACTCACTAATCACAGCTTGGTTTGGGCATCAGACAAACATTCTAGCAGCAAGCATGTCTATAAGGAAATACGAGGTCATGATCCCATAATCCCCCACACGGGAGAGGCTCCACACGCTTCTCAGGACTCCTACAGCCAAAAGTCACAGGCCTGAGAAGACTGCCTTCCCTTTCTACTCACGAGTTTACGCCCTCAGGGTGATAAACGCACTACTCACCCCCAAGGGAAGAAACACATGTAAAAACTAAAATCGTCATAATATGCTGCATGATATAATAATTAATACATGTAATTGCAAATTTATTTGTATGACCTACAAGATCTTTAACCTTTAATTAAAATAATAGTCACTGGGAAACTCACAATCCCTTTGGTAAGTGGGGCCTAAAAAAGAAAGGCAATGAAATTCAAAGATTATCCAGTTTTTCTTGCAGTCCTTTATAGGAGGGGTCCTGAACCCCCCAAGCTGCAGACTAGCACTGGGCAGCACCTTTTTAGGAGCCTGGCTGCAGGTGGTAGGGATAAAACTTCATCTATGTCACATAATAAATTTAATGCACTTGGATTATCCCAAAATCATCCCTCCCACCCCAGTCTAGGGTAGATTTTTCTTTGATGAAACCCATTCCTGGTGCCAAAAAAAAAAAAAAAAAAAAAAAAGCTGGGGACCTCTGCTTTATAGCCTTCCTGCCACAGGACCTTTGCACATGTCAGTCCTTCTGTTCAGGGTGAGACATATCCTTATATCCTTTACCTAGTTAATTCTTTCTCATCCTTCATATATCATGGCAACCATCACCTCTTCTGGGAATGACTCTAATTTACTAGCTAAATTGCTCTATTTTAGTCTTTTCTTCTTGGCACTCTTCAGAATTATATTTTTAGTCTCACATGGGTCTTCCCCATAAGACTCAAAGCTTACAAGGGCAAGGTTCAGGCCTCTGTCTCCTCAGCATTGCATCTCATCTCTTGCCCTTGATAGAATACCTAGCGTAGAACCTGGCAGGTACCAAACATTCACAAAAATTTGCTGAAGCAAGGAATGAATGAATCTGAAAAGCTAAATTTGACGAGCATGTCCAATCTCCTTTGCCTAATAAATCTGGATTTACCATCACCGTTTCCACCCCGTGGTAGAATTTCTAACCAGGAGCACTTTCTCTGATGTTGACCCAGTTCACAGCTACTGCTTTCACCGAGAACATTCTCAGCCCAGCAAATCTCATCAGAGGGGCAGGCACCAGGGTGTGCTGGGTCGTTCAGCCACCATGGCTGACTCAACACAAGCCAAGTGAGATTGCCTCACCCTGGAACTTAGCATTGCAAGTCAGAAATGGCTAGTCATCTGGGAACAAGCCGTCAAAGGAGAAAGATACAACTTTGGAATAGGAGGTGGCCATCTTTCCCTTACCACATGCAGGAGAACAAAGAAGCCCTTCTCACAGACACAGGATTGGCACACAACCACAGAAAGCAGAAATGAGACCAAAGAACACGATCCAGGTCCCGGGAAGCCATTCTGTTCTTAGTTGCAAGGCCTGTATCCATCCATTGCCTAAGTTCTACAAGAACTTCTTGGGCTTTTCCTTTTGCAGTACTGAACCCAGGGCCTCACGCATGTGGGGCAAGTGCTCCAACAATGAGCTGCACCCTCAGCCCCTTTTCTTTTTCTTTTTATTTATTTATTTATTTATTTTTTTTTTTTTTTTTGAGACAGGGTCTCACTAAGTTACACAGGCTGACTCTGGCCTGGAACTTGGGATCCTCTTGCCTCAGCCTCCTGAGTTGCTGGGATCACAGGCATGTGTGCCTGGCTCTGTTAAGAACTTCCATAGCTTTTAAAAATACTCATAATTCTCACCTTTGCTTGGACTCACTGGAGTTTTTAATCAAATCTAAGTAGAATTATCCCATTTTGTAGCTGGGGAAATTGAAACCCCACAGTGACCTTCCCAAGGTTACAAAGTGGAAGCAGAGCTGGGCTCTATAACCCAAGCCTTTGGACACACCAGCCACTCTGCCTGCACTCTGCAGTTAGCCACCAGCTACATGTGGTCATTGAAATGTAAATTAACTGTAAGTAGAGTCTGCAAATCAAGTTCATCAGTTGCACAAGCCACAGGTCAAATGCTCAATAGCACCAGGTGGTGAACCCTGTCAGACTGAACAGCATGGCTACAGAACATCTCTACCACCACACTGAATAGTGCAGGATCCTTAAAGGCTCAGTCCTCTCATTTGTAAAATCTGAAACAAACTGCAAAAGCTGACTTCAGCTGATACCCAACGCAGCAGAACGCACTGGAATGGAGTGAGTCTGGCCATCCCAAGGCTTGGGTTCTGGTTCCCACTGCTTCACATCCTTTCAACGAACCCCTCTGACCCTGAAGTTCCTCATCTGGAAAATGGATTTAAAAATAAGTACCTAGGTTGCCGTCAAGTTCAAATGAGGCCAGTACCTGTATCATTTACTTTTCTGAATGTATGCTCTGATTACAATCTTATCTTCTGGCCGCCTTCTTCTAGTATTTTTCTTTGTATGTATACCTTTTTGTACATGGATATGAGAACCAACTGTGGCCATACTGGGCATGACAACAACTCATATCAAAATAAGAAACAGGCTTGTTCATCCTACAACTTTATGCCCAGGAGTAACCAGCAAACAGATCCTACCTGAGAAAACCTGACAAACCGAGTCAGTAGAATCACTTTCCAAAGTGTTTTCAATCTAATAAGTAATTTTCGACATCACTGGTTCTCCCAATCAATGGCCATTTCTATAACAGATAAGAAAAACGAAGGCACTTGTTAACATTTATTTTACCTTAGCTGGGTGCTGTGGCGCTCGCCTGTAATCCTAGTGACTCGGGAGGCAGAGGCAGGAGGATCAGAGGCAGGAGGTTCGAGGCCAGAGGTAGCCTATGTAAATTAGCAAGACCTCATCTCAAGAGAAAAAGCAAACAATGGCCTGCGGGTGCAGCCCAGTGATAGAGTGCTTTCAAAGCATATGTGAAGGCCTAAGTTTAACTCCCAAGAACCACAAAACAAAAAAAAAGTTATCTTTCCTGAAACATTAGGCACAGTGATAGGCAAGGATTTCCTTCTCTTTGGAGTCAGATTCTGGAGCCTAGGGTCACCTATGTCCTAGCAAACAGGAGCTTCAGTACCAGCTTTCAAGTAACTGCCACAGGCTGGGGACTTAGCTCAGTGGTAAAGCACTAATATGTCCAAGGCCCTGGCTTCCCTCCCCACCATCACAGAAGAAAAAAAGCAACTGCCAATCCCAAGAACATCCTAAATCTCCAATTCTTGGATGGAGTGTGGAGAACCAGCAACAAGGATGAGAAATAAATGACATCTTTATTTTCACCAGCCACTATTTGAAATTCATCATCTCCTTCGGTTATGAACATCAGCAATAGCCCACGTGGGTATTTAGCAATCTCTGTGATTTGGTCACAAATAAGAATCATAGGTATTTTCAGTCTCATTATGTTGTTGTTGTTAGGTGCTGTCAAGTCGATTCAACTCATAGAGACCCTATATACAACAGAAGGAATTGTAGATTATTGTTAACATGCACCTAGCAACAATCTCAGAATTATATAGTTCATGAACTTGCTTGTATATTATGTTGTACCAAAGCATATATATTCTACATCACAAAATGTTTCCATGTTTGATCATTATATTCCTATACTGTTGAGCTGCTTTGCAATCCAGTGATTTTTGTTTTATGTGTTTCGAAGCATTATTCTGAGACAGGATTCATAAGCAATGCCAGACCTCCCAAAGAACCCATGGCACAGAAAAAGTTAAAGAATCTCTACCCTCTGTGTTGGCAAACCTTCTCCAATGCACAGTATCTGTCCTTGCCCCCTCCCACCCAGATATAAACACATTGTCCATCTGTGTTGCTGCAAGTCTGAAAGTCAGCTGACAGATAATGCAATGACTTCTGTGTAAGGCATCAACTGGCCAGAAAAGCACCAGGAAACAGTTGCAGATGATTTTTTTGGAAGGTTAAAAAAAAAAAATGCCCTGTATAGAAAGCTCCATCGTTTCAAGTGCCTCTTGCAACCACTACTCTGTAATGTATTCCAACTTGCAAGTGTGGAAATGGCCTCATTATCCCCACAGAGGTCCTTCAGAAAGTCTATTTCAAAGCAAGCACCTCAGAAAGTTAGCCTTCGGTCAAAAAGCCAGTGCTATAAATACATACGGCCCAGGAAAGCAAAAATAAGCTTGATTCCATGACTGCGTCTTCAAGGAGGAAACTGAGAGAGCTGTAGGCCAGAGGATGGCTCAGTGAATAGCTGTGAGGAAAAGGAAACGAAGTTTCTAACATCTAAAAGATGACAAGGATAAGAAGTCCAAGAACAAAGAGACATTTGTCATCCTGAAAGAGAGAAAGTATGTGAGCAGATAAACATTAGTAAAGAGGTTTATGACAGGTTTCCCAATTTATGGTGCAAGAGCCTGTGCAGATTATGGCAAAGGACAGGCAATAATGAAGTGAAATCATCTGTATGAATGGGATCTTGGGATAGTTTCTCCCCAAAGCAGGGTCTAAAACAAGTGCTTGAGAAAAAAATGCATGATTGAGGTAGCTGGTGCGAGCACAACAGCTGGATTCCACGGGGGCTTCCCAAGAAGTGCAGAGAAGCATAAAGAATACCTCCCACAATCACCCACTGAAGGACAGGAGGTGAGGGTATTTATTCATCAGCTCCTTTCCACCAAAGGCTGAGGGTTCCCGCTGGGGCATTTACTTCCGGGTTAATAGACATTACCCTTCTGCACTGCCTATGCTCACATGCCATTGTGTGGAAGGAGGCCCTGTAGGAATGTGGAAAGAACGTTGCCAAATGCTAGGGATGGACTGTGAGCTGCTCGAGGTGACTCACCTTGGTCAGAACTGGCCTTTGCAGCAACAATCATTGGGGAGCTAAAGCTATGTGACAAGAGGTGTCAGTGGTGTCTGCTACCCATGGACAAATGAGGGATGGAAGTTTCTCCTTCCAGAATAGCTCCCCTTCGTGAATTTTAAGATTCATTTGCTCCCTATTTCTGAGCCCCAACTATGTGTCAGGCACTGGGACAATGCAATGCACAGGCTAAGTGAGCTCTCTGCTGTCTTAAGATGCATTATATTTATGAAAAATGAGTATTGGATTGCATTGGATTAAAAAAAAACAGAAGATAAGAGAGAAGTGAAGAAAGAGGAATGGGCAGAGAGGATAATTTGACCAGGGATGTCAGAGATTGTCATTTAAGTTGGAGCTTGAATGAGGAAGAGACACCCCTAGGACATGTGGAGGGAGAGCATGCAAGCAGAGGGTACAAAGATTACTTAGTTATTATTGAGGTATGCTCCCTCTATTCCTAGTTTCTTCAAGACTTTTATCATAAAGGGATGCTGAACTTTGTCAAAGGGCTTTTCTGCATCTATGAGAGGATCATGTGATTTCTGTCCCTGAGTCTATTTATGTACTGTATTACATTTATTGATTTCCTTATGTTGAACCATCCTTGCATCCCTAGGATGAAACCCATTTGGTCATGGTGCATGATCTTTTTAATGTGCTGCTAGATTCAGTTTCCAAGTATTTTATTAAGGAATTTTAAATCTGTGTTCATCAGAGAAATCCTTATCTGGTTCTGGTATCAGGGTGATACTGGCTTCATACACAATGGAATTTTATTTAATTATAAAGAAGAATCAAATTATGTCATTTGCTGGAAAATGGATGAAACTGAAGATCATTATTTTAAGTGAAGTGAGCCAGAAAGACAAATACCACATTCTCCCTCATATTTGAAAGGCAGATATATTTTAGAAAAAAAAATATGTGTATGTGTGCATTGATATATACACATGTGTTTAAGATTGCAGAGTATAAAGGGATCTATGTGGAGTGGAAAGGATTACTAAAATATCTGAATAAATATGACTTCAATGCAAAAACAACAAAGAAAAAATCACTTGTCAGTGCAATCCCTCCCACAGTGGGGAGACCTCAGAGACAACTGTCACAACCTGGCCTTGATGAATTAAGCCCCAGGCTCCACGTGGCATGAAGTCTGTGGCAGCTAGAACTTTAGCGCAAACTGTGAATCCTCCTGGAGAATAGGAGATGGTCTAACAAATGAAAAGGAATGAAAATTCAAACTCAGCCAGTCATAAATCAGTAAGCATCATACCAATTCAGGCAAAATCCTAGGATGCGTTATTAACAAGGGGCTCTGACTGTTCAGAAGGATATACTCTGTGGAAATTTGTTTTAGGTGGTGATGAGTTCTATACCAGACCCAGGGATCTTTCTTCCAACAGGCTTCCAAGCAAACCAAAATTTTTGTTTCTTTGTTTTGACAAATTATCATCCACAGATCACTCAACTGGAGTTTCAGAGAGCTGATTGGGCTTGAACCAAAATGAAGATCCCAAACTGCCTGCTTTCCCAGGGTACCATGGAAGGGAAAAGGCCAAAGTAAACAATAGAGTAGTTTCACATCTGAAGGAGGGAAGGGGCAAGAGGGAATATGTCCAAGTGACATAATGGATGTAGTGGTTTACGTACACAGCAGGCCACATGTGGAAGCAGGAATGTGGACTAGACACTCCTTGAAGGAGCAAGTGTCCATCCTCAAAGAGCACCATAGGCTCTGCCCTCTCCTTTCTCACATCCTGGGCCACAATACACAGATTGACAGAGTAGAAAACCACATGTTGAAGTCACAGGTCCCTCCCTGGGCATTAAAACTGAAGACCTTACCAGTTGACTGCTCTTCAATTTCACTATTTGGGGTCTTTTAGCCACAAAGGATTCACTATGCAAATAAAAGTTACTGTTAAAGAGCTTTTATTTACCACTAACTATGTGCCAAATGTCTAGAGCCATACCACCCTAGCATCTGATCCCAGCTGATCTCGGTAGCTAAGTAGGGTTGGGCCTGGTTAGTCCTTGGATGGGAGACTACCTGGGGATACCAGGTGCCATAGGCTTGGAAGAAGGACTTGGCAGCCCACTCCCGAAACAATCAGCTTTCGAAAACCCTATGAGTAGCAGAGAAGCAGTGACATAGTGCCAGGCATGGCACAGTGTTGGGGAGTGTTTCATTCTGTTGTGGCTGTGAGTCAGACTCAAACTCACAGCATGTAACAAATACTGTGTGGAAAACTTGTTGCTGATATGAAGCCAAGTGAATCCTGCCACAGTGTTCTGAGACTGGGACTTTCTTGAGGGGGAAGCTCAAACACAGAAAAGTTCATAATTTGGGAAAGGTCACAAAGCTGCTATGTAAGGAAGCTGGGATTTACACCTGGGAGGGTCCAAGGCCAGAATCTTCCTCTGAATCCCTGGTTGGAGGGCTCTGTTAAATCAGTATCAACGCCAGGCATGGTGCCTCATGCCTGTAATCCTAGCACTCGGAAGGCCGAGGCAAGAGGATAGAGACAAGTTAATGCACCGCCTGGTCTGCATAGCGAGTACCAGGCCAGTGTGGGCTATGCCGCGAGACGCCGTCCAATACATACGAACATACATACATACACACATACATACCACAAAGCTACCTTTACCCAAGGAAAGTGCTGGTAGACTGATGGTAGATAGGGTCCTGTATCTTGTACAGAACTCACCGACAACTAAAAACCAGTTTCTACAGTACATTACACTTAGTATGAAACTGTTTCAATGAAATTTTAGCCATGGGGGTGGGGGAATTAGAGAGGGAAGGTTTAGAGAAATTGGTCCTCTGCTAATTCTCAGCACTGCCAAAAAAATTAATGGTCCTGGTCCAAAGAGAAGATGGAGGCAAAGATACACAACCCATATAATAGCTTCCTATATGGCTGGCTCTTTTAAAGTCATCTGCTTTGGACAATGCTGTGGTCCTGAAATGAAAAATCTTCCGGCTTCTGATGTGAGTGTCAGGAAGGCAAAGGGTTCAAATGAGCTGAAGCAGCAGAAAATGAGAAGAACAACAAAGGGGCTTTTTTTGTTATACTCGGAGCAGGGAGAAGACGATGACAGTTCTCCTGGCTGGAGAGGGCGGTGTGATGCTAAGGGCAACAGCAAGTAAAATTACTCAACCTCCAGGCTGCGTCTGTGTTCATCAACGAGGACAAGGTGCTTTCCAAAGAGGGTGGAAAGGATGCCAGTTGGAGGGAATTGAGGTCCCAAATGCATGCCATGGTGTCAGGGAACCTGCCCTTTCCAAATAAGTCTGAGCCTCCTGGCCTTGATGAATTAAGCCCCAGGCTCCACGTGGCATGAAGTCTGTGGCAGCCAGAACTTTAGCGCAAACTGTGAATCCTCCTGGAGAATAGGAGATGGTCTAACAAATGAAAAGGAATGAAAATTCAAACTCAGCCAGTCATAAATCAGTAAGCATCACACCAATTCAGGCAAAATCCTAGGATGTATTATTAACAAGGCAGGGCAGGTGCAGCAGTGATTTCTTGGATTCAGCATGGATTCACTAGGAATAATTCATACTGGACAATGCCTGATTTCTTTTTTCACCCTCACTGAAGCTGGCAATCAAGGAACTACACAGTTATCAAATCTGGAACCCAGCAAGGCATTTTTACTAAGTTTTTCATAAAACTTTCTCAATGATTTCCCATAAATTTTGCATTCTCCAACACAAAAATATAAAGAAATATAAACTAGATATGAAAATAAGTAAGCCTAAATCACCTACTGCCTGCAGCCATAGCCCTGTGGTTTCCGATCCCGTCAGATCCCGGAAGCTAAGCAGAGTCGGGCCTGGTTAGTACCTGGATGGGAGACCGCCTGGGAACACCAGATGCTGCAGGCTTGGGAGAAGGACCTGGCAACCCCTTCCCAAAAATCAATCTGCCATTGAAAACCCTATGAACAGCAGAGAAGCACTGACAATAGTGTTTCCCCTGTTGTACAGAGGGCCACTATGAGTGGGATACCGACTCGACGGCACCTAACAACAACAACAACAAATCACCTACTAAAATTTTTTTCCTTTCAAAGTGCTGATTAGTTACGTGTCAGTCAGTTTAGAACGGAGTCATTAGTGGTAAGTCACTGGGCTCTATCCAGAACTGTGTCCCATTTATCTTATCAGTGATTTGGGTCCGGACATTGCCATCATCCCACTCAAATTTGGGGATGGCCTGAAGCTACAAAGGAAAATAACCATTTTGAAAAGTCAAAAACAAAATTGAACAACAACAATAAAAAAAATCCAACAAAGTAACCAATTCATTTAAGATGAAATTCTCTAGGGATAAGTACAAAATGTCAACCTTGGGCTTAAACATGTATGTAAGCACGTACAGGACAGAAGAAGGACTGGTCTCCAGGGAGACAAAGATTGCATGTAAATGTCTTGACCTTAAACCCAAAAGAAGTAAGTAATACAACATGGCTGCTAAAAACATTACTTTGATTTATGTTTCACTAATAAAAGTGTGGGCTGGAAATTAGCTCAGTTAGTAGAGTGCCAGTCTGCAGTCTCTGAGGTCCTGAGTTCAAGTCCCAGCACCACAATGGGAGGACAATCCACTCCCTGGCAATCCACTCCCGAGGCAATCCCAAAACAATCAGCCATTGAAAACCCTATAAAGGTAGCTATGAGTTGGATACAACTCGACAGCACCTAACAACAACAATAAAAGTGTAATTCTGCAACTGTACCACCCTGGTGTGTGGGCCCATCAGATCTTGGAAGCTAAGCAGGGTTAGGCCCGGTTAGTACTTGGATGGGAGACCACCTGGGAACACCAGGTGCTGTAGGCTTGGGAGAAGGACCTGGCAACCCACTCCCAATAAACAGTCAGCCATTGAAAACTCTATGAATAACAGAGAAGCACTGATAATAGTGCTGGGCAGGGCACAGTGTAGGGGATTGTTTCATTCTGTTCTATGTAGAGTTGCTATGAGTCAGACCTGATTTGACAGCACCTAACAACGATGACAACAATAAAAAGTACACCGCCATCCCTCAGTATTGGGTCCAGCCCCTGCCCAACAGATGCCAAAACCTATGGGTGCTCATGTCCTTTATAGAAAATGAAATAGTCTTTGCAATCTACCCACACCCTCCTGTTTGCTCTGCATCATCTCTGGATAACTTATGATTCCTAATCCAATGTAAATGCTCTGTAAGTAGCTGTTACACTGAATGATTTGGGGAATGATAACCAAAACAAAAAGTCTGTCCATATTCAGCACAGATGCAATGTTTTACCCAAATATTTTCAACCCCCAGAGCCTGAGGATATGAAGATGTGACTACACTGCTCAATAGTAGAGAAAGGGATAATTCTGTTATACCCTGAATTAGTCAGTGGAATCATTATAAGCACACTTAATATGCAAACTAACTTCAGGATGTAACCAGGGTCAGATCTGTCTCCACAATAGCATTGAAACCTCACAACAACAAATCTAGTAAGATAGATTCAGGCTAAAGAGGCTTAAGATTAAAAGAGAAGAGTGCCAACCCTTTAAGCCAGAAAATGCCCAAGAATTCTCAAGCCATCACCGATTCCATAGAGCTTTCATAATTAGAAGTATAATTCATTCAACATTCATTTATTCAACAAATTTCAGTGCCAGAGTTCTGCATGTAAACATTCCTTTGATTCCTTCCTATGGATAGCACAGCAATTCCCAGACTTTAGTGCTAAAAATTCTTCTACGGGGTTGTATGCAAAAATTTTTACAGGATTTTTCAGAGGGTAATTATGACTATACTGTATACAATTTTTTTTCTTTTGCACAGTTAATTTAGCATCAAATCCCCTGTGCAATCAGATTCCATTGTGTCAACCCCATAGGTTTGTCATATTAAAATATCATTAGGCTAGGAGCCATTATACACAGATGTAATCTCAGGGACTCAGGAAGCTGAGGCAGGAGGATCATGAGCTCAAGGCCAGAGGCAACCTGTGCAACTCAGCGAGACCTTATCTCAAAATAAAAAATTAGAAAGGGGTTGAGGTATAGCTGAGAGGTAGAACACTTGCCATATATGCACAAGGCCCTAGGTTCAACCCTCAAATACCACAAAAAAAAAGAAAGATAGAAAGAAAGAAAGAAAGAAAGAAAGAAAGAAAGAAAGAAAGATCAGTAAAAGTCAGACATAATGCTTGGAAGTTAATTGTTGAATAAATATCAGCTCCTACCTCCTATTAAACTACTAAGCATGTAAAAAAGATGGGATAATAGATTTTACCTAGCATATTAGTTCATTTTATTTTCACATTCCCTCAAAGAGGGTCAAATGCCATCTTTCTCTCCTGCTGAATTTACATTTCAATAACTATAGCCCCCAAATATGTTAAGGGCACTGTTCACATTCTGAACAGCTTGCTGCCAAAAGCAAAGACACTGCTGATGTTTGAGAGGAAAGTAAGTCAAGACAATCGATAAAATGAACTGTAACAATTAATCCTCCATAATCCATTTTTTCCTATAGAACCCTACATCTGGAGATTTATTAACAGCTGTCCCTCAGGTCTCTATCATCTTTTTATAAGAGAAAAACCCCGCATCTAAAATGGTGTGGTCCAATTAGAATCAAATATTCTTTCCTGACCGATTTACATTCCCTGTGTATTTTGATTGACAAAGAAAACACGAACAAGGGCACCCATGGCCTGTACTGTGTGGTCCCAAGGCAGGTTCATTGACCCCTCCCAGGCCTCCTGGGTGACAGGTACAGCCAATTTGGTGTCACAAATAGCAAAATGGAAGTGTAAAGAGGTTAAATGGTTCAGCTAAGGCCACACACACACACACACACACACACACACACACACACACACCCTGAGCAGGAACCAGAAAGTTGATCCTCACAGGGGGATCTGCTAGTACAGAGTGTCTCTGCCTTGCAGAATCCCTGCAACCATCATTTGTTCAACAAATATTTGAAAGTTTGCTACATCCTGCACACCAACAGCCACTGAGTGATCTTGAAATATACCAGACAACTGATAAACCAGGGAGATGCAAAAATACAAGGTTATCTGCAGTCTTGCATCAGTACATCAGAAAAGATAAAACAGAACGATGAGATGCCACGAACCTCCCCGGCGAGGGTGCAGGTCGTCGGGGACACTCATGTCAGCAGGGGAGGTGCCCTGGCTCAAAGGCCTAATATTAGTAGTATCGTGGTTTTTACCTGTGCAGGGGGCTCTAGTGCCCGGATCGTCAGCCCAAGCACCGTGAGATGATTTTTATTCTCCACGCCTCACCTCTCTGGCTCCACTCCCCTCCCATAAGCCCTCTCGGATCAATGTTTCATCCGCTACGTTTGAGAGAACCGCTGATCTTCTCGTTCATTCTTTGGGTCCAGGCTCACAGGATGTTTCCCGCACCTTTATTCCATTTTCGCTTGATACCATCCACCACTCGCTGGGAGGAGTCATTCTATTATTTTTCCCATTGTGCGTTTCCCACTTTTTAGGACAATAGGAGAAGCCCTCTCCTCAAGGGTAGGGGAAGCAACTTTGGTTTTCTAACCCTGCTGGGGTCCCTATAATCATGAATCAACAGGAAAAACCTAGAAACCAAAACCTCCTTTTACTTTTGCCAGTCCAGTCTAATCTGGGCCTTTTTATTTGCTTGCAGGATAGTACATCAAAAGAAAACATACTGGTGGGGGAGATGAGGGAAAGCCATGATTAAAAGGCTGCTGTGGCTCAAGGATACAACCAAAATGTTAGATGCTTCACTTAACTACTGGCCACTAATTAAATGCAAAATAGTTAAGTAGCATGAATGTGAAATGGGATGAGTACCACTATATTGGGTCCCTGTGCCCCCTGCCTCTTGCAAAAGGCACACCCAGGTCTTCCTCACCCCCATCCCCACTGGATTTTCAAAGTATTTTGGACCCGATGAGCATGCAAGCAGCCTGCAGTTAATCAACTCCTCCTCATCTGCGGGGGCCTCGGCATTCAAAGAGAATTAATAATGGGTTCAGCTGCAAAGCGGCAGGCCCAAGGTGCCACTGGCTCCGATTCAAGTGCTCCAGGATGCATGGCTATTCATTTAAGCCCCAAGAGATCAAACTCAGTTTTCCTTCTGTAACAGCCTGAAAATTGAAAAGCCCTAAGAAAACCCTCTCTGGGGCTTCTGAAAACCACAGGGCGGTAACAAAGTTGAAGGAAGAAATGCAGAGCTCTCTGACATTTTCCTCGGGGTGGATCTTAAACGCCTTGTGGATCCTAGTCTGAGGGTGCAGAGTGTTGACCCAGGTTCTGAAATGGAGGGTGGTGTGTGACTAAAGACACTGGAGGTAGGAACCCTGGTCCCAGCTATTTCCCCCTCCAGCTTATACCACTGGGTGGGTTCTGCATAGTTATTTCCCCAACGTGTCCATCAGTTTGTCATGCTCTGGGTGCTTGCGTGTTGCTGTGATGCTGAAAGCTATGTCACTGATATTTCAGATATCAGCAGGGCCACCTATGGTGGACAGGTTTCAACTGAGCTTCCAGACTAAGACAAACTGGAAAGAAGGACTCAGCAGCCCACTCCCAAAACAATCAGCCATTGAAAACCCTATGAATGGCAGAGAAGCACTGTCAAATACAGTGCCAGAAAATGAGCCCACCAGGCTGGAAGGCATTCAAGAAACAACTAGGAAAGAGTTGCCTCCTCAAAGTAGTTTGCTGTCGTTAGGTATCATCAAGTTGGTGTCCAACTCATACTGACCCTACATACAACAGGCAAAACACTATAGTTAGTGCTTCTCTGCTATTTACAGGGTTTTCAGTGGCTGATTGTTTTTTGGGAGTGAGTTGTTGGGTCCTTATTCCCAAGCCTACAGAACCTACTGTTCCCAGGTAGTTTCCCATCCAAGTACTAAGCAGGCCCCGACCCTGCTTAGCTTCCAAGATCTGACGCCACAGTGGTACACCTAGCTGCAGGCCCTCAAAGTAGAGTTGACCTTAATGACAGAAATGGAGTAAAGCCTCTAGGACCTCTTTTAACTGATGTGGCATGACTCAAAATGAGAAGAAACATAGTGGCTGCAACAATGGGCTCAAATATATACATAAAAGAAAAGATCATGTATATGGCACAGCATCGGATTCTGTTTCATCTGTTGCACACAGGGTCACTATGAGTTGACTGGACAGCACCTAACAAGAAGCACAGGTATTTAGGAAACATCACCTCCCTGAGGAATTAACAAGGTAAGCCTTTCAGCAGGTCATTCATTTAAACTACACTAATTCCACTTTTTGAAACACCAACAACCAAAATCAATAATTATCATTGATTATAAGTTCAATGATATCAATATAATACGATACCCAACAACAACAATTATGTATACAATGGCAGTTTATACATGGTGACAATTTCCTGTGCCAAACATGGTGCTCTGTGGCACAGCTGTGCTCCCATCTGATTCTCACATGATACTTTCTTCATCTTACAGATTAGGATCCTAAAAGAGTTTCACCATTTTCCAGGGTTGCACACAGTTAGGACTAAAGCCGAGATGGAAATCAAGGCAAAGAGGTCCAGAGCCAATTTCCTCAAGGCCACCAGATCTGCCTCCTTTTCATACCTGGGGGCCAGGCAGGTAGGAAAATAAAGATGGCCATCAGGGACACCCAGGAGGTGATACTGGCAGCTGGGGCAGCAAAGGGTCCAAGAGGAGAGGAAGGGACATGCTGGAAGGGGCAGAGGGTCCCTGAGAAAGTTTGTTCTCTTCAGAGGAAGGACTAAGGGCTGAATATTTGAAGGCAGACTTCCTCAAATTGTGAGCTGCTGGGATTCAATTTACACTGCTGTTTGTTCCGCCTTCACCTTGTCTCTGGCATGTGATCCTACAAAATGGTAATCACTTGGAGACATGTTACTAATCTGATGTTAGTAATCATAGTTTTAAAGGCTAAAGAGTGATGCTTATCATCAGTATTTAATTAATCCAGAACATCAAACTCATTATTTCACAGATATTACTGTTGAAGATTTGAGACCAAATCTGATCAAAGTCTAAAAGATAGTCTCATTTAGGGACAGAATAGGACAAAAAGACAGAGACAGACAGAAAGACATTCAAGCTCTATAACTTTATAGCTGTGTGGCCCTGGCAAGATATTTCACTATTCTGTTCCTCATCTTCCCCATTTGTAGAATGAAGATAATAATCCTACCATTCCCAATTAAGTGAGCTAATCAGGGCTTCAAGCCAATAGCTCTGCTACCTACACGTAGCATTCAAATCTCTGAGTTCTGGAAAAAAAACGTTTAAATGTTTGAACTGGAGGGAATTCCAGGGTTCAGGTTCAGTTTGAAGCCTGCGTCTAAAAGAATTAAAGAATTTGGAGTAGTGCTTAGTATATAATAAATACCATGTAAGGGGTAGCTATGTTTTCTTTTTATTATTATTTGTCATTTCTGCAAGATAACACTAACAAAAAAATATGCAACAGAAATGCATGCTTACATCTGCCTAAAAACATATGTAAGAATAGTTAACAGCAGTTGTACACATAGTAGCCAAAACAAGGGGGAAAAAATCCTTACATATTCAACACTAGAACGAACAAGAGTGCCCTATTCATTACCTTGGAATATTATGCAACGATGAATAATCACTACTATAGGCAACAGCAGACATAGTGTTGAGCAAGAAACTCAGAGAAGACTACCTACTGTGTGTTTCCATTAAAATGAAGCTGTAGAGGAGGAAAAACTAAGTTCTGCTGATAAAGGTAGACTACTGATCATGTGCAGGGGATGTGAGTAGGAGAAAGACCCCTTCAGGGAGCTGGCAATTCTGCCTCCTACCCCAGTCATGTATTCAAAGTGTGAATGTATTGTAAAATTTTACTAAGTTCAAATGGTTAAGACATGAGCACTCAATTGTACATCACATTTCAATTTCTTAAAATTCCCAGAAAGCACTGTGTCATTGTAGTATGTGATAGGACTTTAATTGAAAATTAAATTTATTTCATGTTAGTAATCCATAATTTTAAAGGCTAAGGAGTCATGCATTTCATCTATATTTAATCTCAAACATCAAATTCACTATTTCCCTGACATTAGTATTTACGACCAAATAAAAATCTATTTTAATAAAAATATATAATAAATAATGTGGTTAAAAAAAAAAAAAAAACATTGCCAGGCGTGGTGGTACTCGCCTGTAATCCCAGCTACTCAGGAAGGAGAAGCAGGAGGATTACCAGTTCAAGGCCAGAGGCAGCCTATAAAACTTAGCAAGACCTTGATTCAAAAATAAAAAATAAGAAATGGGCTGGGGCTGTAGCTCAGTGGCAGAGCACTTGAAAGGTATGTGTGAGGGCCTGTGTTCAACTCCCAAGTACCTCAAAACAAAAAGAAAAAGAAAGAAGAAAAAAGTAACCGTGGAGACAGTGGGCAAATGACTGAAGTCTAGAATCACTAGTCTGTGGACTAGCGCACTCACCAGTGGAAGGAGGCAAATGGCCCTTTACTCTAGTCCAGGAGTGGACAAACTGTGCCCAGAGACCAAACCCAGCCTCCTGTCTGTTTTTAAACAACTTGCAGATGAAGAATAGGTTGGGGGTGGTAGTTTTTTTGGCTTTGGGGTGTTTGTTGTTGTTGTTGTTTCTGTTCCTGTTGTTTGTTCTGTTGAAACAAAGTCTCACTGTGTAGCCACGGCTGGCCTCCAACTCCTGCCAATCCTCCTGCCTCAGCCTCCTAAGTGCTGGGATTACAGGCATGTGCCACCATGCCCCACTCCTAAGAATAATTTTTACATTTTCCAATAGTTGGAGAAAAACCAAAAGAATAATATTTACTGATGTGTAAAAATTATATGAAATTCAGATTTCACTGTCCATAAATAAAATTTTATTAGAACACGGCCATCCTCATTATTTACAAACTGTCCTTGGCTCTTTCTCCACTACAGTCACAGAATTAAGTACCTGTTACAGACAAGTGGCCTATGGAACCTAAAATCTTAGGCCATTTACTGAAAAAGTTTGCCAACCCCTGCTCTACAAAATAACTTCCATCATTGCCAGGATGCAGCCCTATAAAGTCACCTCTCTATTCTGATCCTTTACCTGAAAGGCAGGTCTCCAGAATCCACCATGATTAACTCCTTAGCCCCAAAGCCCCGGATAACAAACACAAGCTCTGAGAACTTGAGACAGGTTCTGGCTCAAAGGCAACTAGGACACTATCACAAGATCCTTGCTACAAGACAATTATAAACCATTACAAGCAACCATCATGCATTAGTTCCTGATAAGTCAATAGCATATTGGAAAAGTGCCCATTTATTTCCTGGTACTTTTACTGGAACCTCAAGCTCATTCTTGCTTTAAAAACAATCAATTGTGGAGTCCTCTGTTTTAAAGCCATTGCTATATCTTTAAAGCATAAACATTTAGGCCACTTTTAGAAACATACTGATAGAAAATAACTGGGAAACTAATTGGTTCATGGGCTGAGGTTTTAGCTCAGTTGGTAGAGTGCTGCTCCACACTCTCTGAGGACCTGGGCTTGATCCCCAGTATAGCAAAAAATGGGAGAAGGACTTGGCAATCCACTCCTGAAGCAATCCTGAAACAATCAGCCACTGAAAACTCTATGAGGATAGCTATGAGTTGGACCCAACCCAAGGGCACCTGACAACAATGACAACAATGGGCTGATAAGAAAGTTAAATTCTCAAAATGATGATGTAAGATGAACTTTCCTATCTCTGAACTTTGAACGGGCTGATTTCCTCCATATGGAATATCCTTCGATCGCCACTGCAGCTAAATCTCCCTTACCAGGCTGAAGTCTCACTGCATATGACATCCATATTAGAATTAAGAATCGTACCTAGCCCAACGCATTGTGCAAAACAAGCACCTGAGATAGATACAAAGGAAAGAAAAAACGTGTAAGAGAAATTTCTATCTCCCCTCAATAAATATTGAATTGACCGAGATATGCTGAATTTATCAGCTCATCTTTTTAGATTGTAAGTGACTATTTCTCTATCTGCAAAAGCAATAACTATTTTTGACAGACAAGTTCAAAACCTACCAGGGCAAATGTGTACTTTGGGAAATAGGGTAAATACCTTACAATGGTGAGAGATTCTTTCCTGTAGAATGCTGTTTAAGAAAAGGTGTGAAGCTCCTGCAGACTCCATCTAATGTTAATCATTTATGAAATACTGTGGCTCAGATCTTAGCTATTGGAGTCATTTCAGGCAGTAAATATACATTTCTTGTCAAAACACATCAAATGGATAAGACATCAATTTATGTGAGGATGAGTTGTAACTAACTTCCATATTGGCAATTTAGACAATTCTCTGATGGCTTTTAATACTCTTGGTAGTTTTCTTCTTCGTCTCCTTTTTTTTTTTTTTTCCTTCTTGCAGTGCTGGGGGTCAAACCGAGGCCCTCCCACATGCTAGGCAAGTGCTGTATCACTGAGCTATAGCCTAACCTCCAGTTTTCTTCATTTTTTGCCCCAAACCACTGATCATTGCAATTTGATTCTCCACAGACATGGCTCCTATATGTATTCCTAAGGTAGCTGTCCCTTCAATCCCAGCCATATAGTTTCCTTTCCCATCACTCAGGTTTTACAGCACTAAAGTCAAGTCTATACATGACTCAAGAGAAAACTCTGATTACACATTATTTTCTTATTATCTCATCAAAGGGGAGAAGGACATGGCAATCCACTCTCCAAGCAATCCCAAAACAATCAGCCATTGACAACCCTTTGAGGATTGCTATGGGTCAGACACAGCTCCACAGCACCAATCAACAACAACCTCATTAAGGATAAGGTCCTAACCTGGCATATCACTGCATTCTGCCCAGATTATTTCAGTCCACTACAAGGAATAATAGCCTAAAAAATAAAAACTTCTACACAAAATGGCTTATTCTTTTACAAAAAAATGGAGAGCCATGGTAGGCAGGCCATTGCAAGTACCATAGCTCCACAGAAACACAGGGCCTCAGGCTGTTTCTTTCCATTCTGCCTTCTTTACATCAGTCTTTCATCCTCAAGGTCACCTCCTAGTCCAAAATGGCTGTTGTAGCACCACCCATTATATCATATTCCAGGACTTAGAAAGGAGGAAGATTCAGAAAGGGCTCCATCCTTAATTTTAGAAAACTCTCCAGAAATTCCACCCTACATTTCTACCTATAAATCACATGGCTATTCTAGCACACAAAAGAAGCTATAAGCACAGTCCTGATTCTGTGCAGCCCATGACTGATTAGCAGTCAAGGTTCCATTATTAAGGAAGGGATATGATGTGGGAAATTTGCATCTCTCCCAGACCCCTCTATGGCATATATCCACATTGTGTAGACCCCCTTCCCCAGGGGAAGAGGTCACAGATAATAGATAACAGAAAATCAGGGCACTGTCCACTGTCAATTTTGACTCTACTTCTAATAACATTTCTACAACTACAAGCAAATGATTTTCAACCCAGTAATCTTATCTTCTGCCTCCATCATCTGCACTCAGTCTACTTCTAAAAGTGTCTTTCAAGAAAACTATAGAGAAGCTATTGTTTTAATTACAAGATATGCCTAATTTGAAAATAAACACAAATTTCAAAATTATAACACTCCGTTTGCTTTAAGACCAAGTTTTCCACAAACTTCCTTTAACCAATGCTTTCAAATTACAACTTGATTTGTTTAAAAAAAAAAAAGTACATACAAATAAATATACATATAAATAAATATACTTCCTAAGAAGTGCAAATAAAAAATATGGTGAATGTTCAAAGAAAAAAATTATTACAGTAAAAGATACATTGCCACTAATCGCCCCCCCCCCCCAAAAAAATTCTCCTGCTGGCTTCCAACATACTTACCTGATCATTATCGCCACTTTTTTTTTTTTTTTTTTTTGGGCAGTACTAGGCAGGCTGAACCCAGGGCCTCACACAGAATTTGCAAACACTCTGCCATTGAGCAGCACCCCCAGTGCCTTTTTTATTTTTTTTAAGTTAAAACAAGGTCTTGCTGAATTACACAGGCTCTGGCCTCAAACCTGCATCCTCCTCCCTGTATCTCCCAAGTCCCTGGGATTATAAGAGTGAGCCACCATGCCCAACTATTCTTGCCATTTTCTAAAGCAGTTCTGGAAGTCCGCTTTCATGAGTAATGAACTTTTTAATTTAAACACTCACGGCACTTTTTAAAATCCCTTTGTTTATACCAAGAGTAAACCTTTAAAGTATCCCTCTACACAGAAAATTCCAACCCCTGCCACAGCAGGCGCCCACACTACTTCTCCCAACTTCACAGGCTCCTTTGGTCTACAAAGCCAAAGGTCCCCTGCTTCAACCCACTGGGGGTGAGGGGAGAGGTTTTTTAAACACCCTGGCATCCATCAAGCAGCCTTTTCAAGGGCAAGAAAACTGCAGCTCCCAGGAGCTGTCTGAGGTGCTTAAGGTTAATGGCTGTATTTACATAGCCATCAATTCACTTTACAAAGAACTGCCCCAGGTGGACTGAGCAGCTCCCATAGGCAGACCCAGCCAGAGTGGAACAGACAGGAGTCTCTAAACAAGGAGGTCAAAGCTCCATAAATCTTTATGACACCATCTTATTTCCATTCGCTTATTTATCTCCCTATTTTCAGTTAAAGAGGTTTTGTTTTTGTGTTACATGGGGGTTGAACCCAGGGCCACACACATACTTGGCAAGTATTCTGTTTAACTGTACTCCCAACCTATTTTTTATTTTTATTTTGAGGTGGGTCTCACTAAATTATGCAGCCTGCCTCTGGCCTCAGACTCCTGATCCTCCAACCTCAGCCTCCCAAGCCGCTGGGATTACAGACCTATGCCACCATGCCTGGCTCAGTTAAAGAATTTTGGATCTCTTGGTAGAATGCTTGCTCTGCGAATTCTGAGGTTCCATTGCCAGCACCTCAAAAATGGGAGGAGGACCTGCAGCCCACTTCCAAAACAGTCAGCCACCAAAAACCCTATGAATAGCAGAGAAGCACTGAAAGAGCTGGGCATGGCACAATGTCAGGGAGTGTTTCATTCTGCTATACTTCAGCACCTAACAACAACAACAAACAACAACTAAATAAATCAGACTACATACACTTCCATCTCTTCATAAGCACTTTGCAAAATATTTGGAGCTGAGTAAGATGTAATGGCTGTACCTCCTATAATGGTGCTTACCTTCCACCTGCACTGTCTAATATGGTAGCCACTACACACACAGCTATTTAAACTTAAAGCTAACCTAATTACAACTATAATTTCAAAATCAGTTCCTTAGTACTGATATACTTAGTACTTGCCACATTTCCAGACCTCCAAAGTAGAATGTAGCTTAATGGCCATCATACTGGACAGCAGGAATTCTAGAACATTTTCATGACTGCACAAGGTTCTACCAGAAGTTTTAAGAATGTGTGAGATTGGGCTGGGCGCAGTGGTGCACACCTATAATTCCAAGGACTCAGGAGGCAGAGGCAGGAGAATCACAAGTTCAAGGCCAAAGGCACACTGCATAAGTTAGTGAGACCCTATCTCAAGATAAAAAGTTAAACATGGACTGGGCGTTCATCCCAGTTATGGAGCACCTGCAAAGTATGTGCGAGGCCCTGGGCTCAACCCTTAGTACCACCAAAAAAAAAAAAAAAAAAAAAAAAAGAATGTGTAAGATTATACTTGACAGATTTTTATCATTATATCCAGGACCTGATCTGTTCTGGAGTTTACATATCTTAATTTCAAGAAAACATAGGATAAAAAAAGAATGTACTTCTCTCATTTTCCAGGTGCATTCCCAAGCAACTTGATGCTCTAAAACACATCTGATGTGGCAATTCTCTTCCTGCCCCAGAGAAACACAGGTATGAGAGCAGAAAGAGACTTGTATATATGAGAGGGCTTTCAACAGTACTTGCTACATCTCAGTTAATGTCACATGTGAATTTGTTCACAAAAGGTCTAATACTCTTCCTAATAGAAAAAAAAATGAAAAAATCTGCATACATTATCTGTTAAAAAAACAGGTTAATAGTATGTTGTACATTCATAGAGGAATATTATATGACCATTGAAGTAATGAAGGAGAGTTATGTATATATGAATGTGGGTAGATCGTGTAAACAACGGTAAGTGAAAAACACATATTAAAGAACCAGATGTAGCCTGCCGCAGTGGTGGCTCGTGCCTACAATTCCAGGAGGATCACAGGCTTGAGGCCAGTGGCAGCAACAGCCTCTGTAAGACCCTGTCTCAAAATAAGAAATTAAAAATTTGCTGGGGGGGGGGTACAGCCCAGTGGTAGAGCACTTGCAAAGTATGTGCAAGGCCTGGGTTCCATCCCCAAGTACTGCAAAATAAATAATTTTTAAAAACTAAAGAACCAGATGTATAGGATGATACCATTTAAGTGAAAAGGTTCACACACCTGACTGTATTTAACAAGCAAATTTAAATAATGGAAATAGAAAAGTTTAATAGATTTTGACATTAAAATTAGATGCCAAATATGATTCCTACTTCTATCGATTAATTGTTGTTGTTGTTAGGTGCCATCAGGTCCAAGTCCAACTCACAGCAAGTATTGGCAAATCAACTTCACATGGTTAGAGAGACCCAGCCAAGTCACTGTCAGTCCATCCATTCTTTCTCCTCACATTTGGATTTCCTTGAGACACAATGTACGTTAAGTATCTTCCATGCACGCAGAAGGATCCAAGCCAAACTATGCCTAGCATTTGGGGAACAAGAGAGAAATGTGTTGTACAGATAGAGAAAGGCGATCTTCACTTTTTCTCTTACTCTAGTTTACTTTTTTTACAACTTGCATGTTATTGGTGGGACCTCTACAAAGTCACTGTGGCAATACAGACGCTATGAGCCAGCTCGAACAGCTGAGACAGCACTGACTAGCCATCCCCAGCTGTGGTTTTCTAAAGTGGATCTTTGCCCTTAAATAATAATAATAATAATAATAATAATAATAATAATAATAATAGTCAACTAGACAATTTTGTTGTTTGGCTGCTTCCACCATTTGGTCTTCCATGGCTTCTCTGCCACTCAAATCGGGAACCTTACCTTTTTCCTGTCTGGGGCTAAGGGATGGAGGATGAAGGGCAAAAGATCAGACAGCCAGAGAGGGAACAAAGCAAGCCAACAGTGGGGCAGAGGTGACCAAAGTGACACCCTGCTGAAGGGACAACAGTGACTGATGGATGCTCAGGAAATGTTAGCCCGTAGCTAGTCATATGCAATGCACCACTGCGTGGGAGAGGGGACCATGGTTCCACCCACCAGCTACAGAATTAAAACACAGCTCTGGAGACACAGAAAGTTAAATGGCTCTGCCCCAGCCCGGCCACTCTATGGTGGCAGCCAATTCTAAGCTTCCTGCCAATACCCACACATTTCTATAACTCAGGCTACCTCTGAAAACATCTCACCCAACCCCAATGTTTAAAAATGAGTAAGGACTTTTTAAAAAGCAATTTATATTTGTTTGTTTAGTATGGGCAGACTTCAGTTTGCAAATTTCTAATTTCTTTAAATAGTGCAAAACAAAGTAAAATCCACTGAAACTTTTCATTCTAGCAAACACAGAAGATAATTTATTCCTCCAAGTGGCAGGAGAAAGCAACAAGCCAGGCATCTGTGCAAAAACTTTCCATACCCCCTCAAGTCCTATAACTCAATCTACT